>OY755173.1:11426524-11631997 GCA_963576735.1 Bedellia somnulentella | reverse complement strand
GAGTTGATTCAGGAAGTTGTTGTTCGGTTTGATGCAGCTCCTTTTGTTTTTGACGTGTTTCAGGGCTTTATCGAAATTCCAATCGTAAGCTTTCATGGCATAGGCTATCACGACGGATGCAGATCTGCTGATACCCATTTTACAATGAACTAGAACTTTGGAGCCCTCACTTTTTGCTTTGTTGATATATTTGTATGTGTTGTCCCAGTGCTTAAGAAGATCGGTCTTGTCGTCGTCATAAACTCTAATGTTCAAGTAGTCAAAAGTTCCCGGAAAAAAGTTATCTATTTCTCTCGTCACGTTCAAAATGTGTCTTACACTGAAAAAGAAAAAACAAATCTTTAATAAATTGTAATTTTGGGACCTTTAAATTATGGTTTACCCTTTAGTTTACTTTATATGCCAAAGAATGTTTGCCGGATTCAGTAATTGTCCTCTAAAAGAGACCCTAATAAAAAAAAAATTATAGACTAAAATTTATGCCTTCAATAATGAAATGTATGCAACCAGTCATAAACATAAACATTCTAAACATTCTTTATTGTTCCAAAATAGTTAACAAAAGCATTAGATTATACAGTAAAAAATAATTTTAAATTTGCGGGTATCCGCGTTTTTGCTTTGTGTCGAGCATTCTAGCGGTCCTCGCACTAGGTAAATCTGTATCGCGAGGTCCCATAGGTGAGTATTACAGTATAAGCTATAATATTATAGCTATAAAGTAAAGCGGATGTTGAACGAAGTATAGTTTTATTTAGTTACTAGTACGTTTTTAAAATATTGGGTATTTATATATTTTTGGGTAACTGAATGTTTAGTAGTAATTTATGTATGTTATTATAGTTATAGAGAAAATAATGTATATATATATATATATATATATTTAAATTTTGTGTTAATAGTTGTTAAATATAAAATATTTTATATACTAAAATATAGTGTTTATATATATAACTATGTATAATTTTTGTTGAAGTAATGATTGACAGATCTTACACCTATTCAAAATATACTTTTAACTTATTCGACAACTGTTATGATTTGCTCTGTATTAACATAGTCAAGTTTTTGTAGCCAGTTTCTAATCCTGATTTTGGCTTCGTGATATGTACAGCTTTTAAGTTGCAAGCCAATGCAGCTTTATTAAATATATATGGGGTGTAAAAATAAACTTTGTCTTCTTGCAAATGATGTGTAGATTTTAGGAGTAGGAGCTCGAAAACTCGACTGGTTTGACGATCTTTGCAGTATTGGGTATTAGAAAATTCAGAATAGAATCGCAACATGCTCCGCCAGATATAAAGTCCTCGCACACCGAGTATTTCGCATTCTGTATATAGCAAGTTTGTGGGATATCTCATTTTTTTATTAAGCATTGTTTTAAGAACTGCCCGTTGGGCTCTTTCGACCCCAATCATAACTGTCTTTGCTGCTCCTCCCCAGATAGAAAGGCAGTACATAATTATCGATTGGCAAATTGCCACGTAAATCCTAAATAGCAGCTTGCGCTCAATACAGAATCTTAGTATTCTCATTATATAAATAATTTTTCTAACCTTCCCTGACACATGCTTTATGTGTTCTTTAAAGGATAACCTGTCATCCAAAACTACACCTAAGTATTTTAAGGATGAAGACCTAACTAAACAAGGACAAGAACACTTGCGATGGGGATAGTAGTGGCATTCATGTATTTGTAAAATATATGTTTTAGCAGGTGCTAGAGCTGCAGTTTTTGAAAAAGGTATGTATGTAGTTTTTTCCTTATTAAGAGACAGTAAATTACTATTAAGCCACTCATTTATTTGAGCCATTCCTGCCTCCGCTACGGCATAAACCTCTGACCAAGTGCTACCGTAGAATATCACCGCTGTATCATCTGCATAACAAAATATTTCTGCATTTTTAAGATCGATACTGCCAATATCATTTAGGTAAATCGAAAACAGTGTAGGTGAGAGTGTACCACCTTGCGGAACACCAAAGAGGACATCCAGATCCGTACTCGATTGATCACCAATTCTAGTACACTGTTTCCGATTACTGAGATATGATTTCATCCATTTGTACTGTGAACTTATAATTATTGCTTACCTATCTCGTAAAAAACGCAAAATAGAGAAAAGCTATCTCTTTATCTAGAAAGACGCTCAAAATCAATGATAACCTGCAATGGTTTGATAACCTGGTGCAATCGTTTGATAACCTTTTGAAAAAAATACGAAATTCAATCAAGGGCATTGATATTCCTATGCGAGCTTGTATAAAACCACAAGAAAATCTGACAAAAAAAAAAGCCGGCTGGCTGCCGTGCACACAGGCGCGTTACATTGACTGCCGCAGCCGAGATTTCGTGGCTGCCTAGTTGGCACCCATACAACGTCAGCGCAGCCAGGCTGCCTAGTGCGCGGGGGCCCGTAATGTGTCATCCAGTACGTAGTCCCCACGGCAGAACCTCCGAGCCCAGCGGCCTTCGGTTTCAGGCTATTTCAATTACAACTCGAACATAGTACTCTCTTTTACTCTTTGGGTGATTCCAAGCGTTTATTAGGCCCACTGTGAGAGGCCACTCCTCGGTGCTTTAAGTCATAACCGCAAAAACACATACTGATCGAAGACCTGCGGCATTTTGCACGGGAAGGTAAGGTTCCTTATAAAAGAACATCAAATAACATGTTTTATTGATGTTGCATCAGAACAGCCACTTTACTTGTACACTTATTAATTAATTTATCAGTGTATAGATAAGTATATGTAAAGAAATTAGCATTTCTTTCATAAATTTTTAATAAATACTTTTTGCAGTTAGAAGTCTATGACTTATTATGTCATTCGATATGGTGAATGACATTGACATGTTCCGAAAAATTATAATAAGATATTTTATTTTCATGTTCATTTAATTTATTTTAAAAACGTTTTATTTTAATTATATAAAAAGTAAATGGTGAAAGAATAAACTTTAAATGTCGTTTCTTTATTTACAGGTGAGAATTCTGTATTATTCTATGTTATTTATGTTTTTTTTTGTAATTTGATGCTTGTGACTAAACTAAAAAAAATAAATTCTTTATTTACAGAGCAACACATACGTTTATTATTTCATCTTATAAAACGACATTCTTGTTTAAAACTGAGCCATGGAGAAACTCCGGTTCCAATTTTCAATATTGCCAGGAAGAGATGAAAAATCTAATGTTTGCTGTATAACGACAATATCAACAAGTGACAACACCGTTTATAGAGTTCCAGAGGAGCTACAACCAGTGAGTAATCACAAAGAAATAATTAGAACTAGCGCATACAGCAAAATCAAGAATAGTCTGACAAAGAGAAACCAAACTAGAAGAGTTTGGATAACCTTGGATGATGAACTACGTAAAATCTATATGGATGATGACAACAATATACAGTTTGGAGAACAATATCTAGAAGAGTTGGGTCAACAACAAGTTTCCACTGCTGTACAGGAAAAAGAAGCAGGTGTGTCAGAGAGTTTCTTGGAGAAAATAATGAATAATAGACCACAAAACCTGAAGCAAATAACAGACAGATTTGTAATTGAAACGTTCACTAGTAAGAACACAAATGCTGATCAGTGGATTGATATGTTTGAAAAAGAATGTGATCGTTTTGAGGTGTTGGCAGATGAGACAAAGATTGAAATACTGCGACTGTTCCTAGATAAATTTTGCAAAGACTGGTACAGCTCTATGCTTATTAAATTGACATTGAAATCAGAATGGGCAGTATGGAAGAAGAAATTTTGCGAAACTTTTGCAAGGAAGGGTTGGAATCCTGTGACACACGCACTGTCATATAGATACATAGAAGGGTCATTACTAGATTATGCTATAAGAAAAGAAAAGCTTCTACTGGAAATGAGACAAAAGATTGATACAGGAACATTAGTTGATCTGATAGCAGCTGGTTTACCAGAGTTTGTAATCAATAAGATTGACAGAGAATCATTAAATGAAACGATAGATTTGTTCAACGAAATCAATAAATACGAACATATGGTAAATAAAAAAGCGTTTATACCTAAGAAAAGATATGAATTCTCAAGCAGAACATATACAAATACATATAAAAAAGAAGAAAAAAAACCATGCAAGACCTGTGAAAATTTGAATAAAGGCACGCGATACCACCCTGAAGACACATGTTGGTTTAAAAAGGAAAAAGAAACCAGAGAAAAGAATTATATTAAACACGTTAACAACATGAAAATTGAAGCAGAATTAAATGAAACTGATCAAAAAAACTAGAAGTAACACCATTAATAAAAGTCAAACTAAAAATAAACGATACATTAGAAATAGAAGGAATTTATGATTCAGGTTCAAATGTTTCGCTGATTAACTCAAATTTGTTGAAATTAAAAGAAGTCAGAAATGGCTACAATGAAGCTAATTTAATAACAATTAATGGTGTTAAAAAAACAAACGGTTTGACTAACTTAAAGATAAAGATATTTGAATTAGAAGAAAATGTGGATATTTATATCATCGATAATGAAAACTTCAAATATAATTTTTTAATAGGACTAGACTTGATAAAAAAATACAAGCTTATACAAACAGAGGATTTAAAAGTAAGTCAGAAAATAGAAAAACAAAATTTTGACATTGAAATAGAAAAAAATATATGTATAAATAATAATACAGATGAAGAGCATAAAGACGAAAAAAAAATACAAGAATACTTAATAAATTTTAATGAGCATATAAAAGAAGAGGATATTGAAATGAAAACAGAACATTTAAATAAATATGAGAAAAGAGAAATAAATAAACTAATAAATAAATATGATACAGTTTTTGCAAGAAACAAGTATGATATCGGTACAGTCAAAGGCTTTGAAGCAAGAATAGATCTGATTGTGGACACGTACTGTAGCAAAAGACCGTACCGATGCACTATGGAAGATAAAAAAGAAATGGAGGAGCAAATAGGAAAACTTCTAGAAAATCAGCTGATAGAAGAGTCTTATAGTCCATTTGCCGCTCCAGTTACAATGGCATTTAAAAAAGAAGATAATAGAAAGTCTCGATTATGCATAGATTTTAGAGATTTAAATAAAATAGTAGTGCCACAAGCGCAACCATTTCCTTTGATCGATGACTTGGTAGTGAAGACAAGAAATTGCACCATATTCACAACCGTTGACATAAATTCAGCTTTTTGGTCTATTCCGTTACGCATTGAAGATAGAAAAAAAACAGGATTTGTTACACAAGAAGGACAATACCAATGGACGGTCCTACCGTTTGGACTTAAAACTTCTCCAGCTATATTCCAAAGAGTTTTGAGCAATATACTAAGAAAGTACAAACTGACAGACTTTGCAGTTAATTTTATTGATGATATACTAATATTTTCAAAAAGTTTTGATGAGCATATAAAGCATTTAACACAATTGATGGAAGCAATAAAAACAGAAGGATTCAGACTGAAATTTACAAAGTGCAGTTTTGCATCAGATGAAGTCAAGTACCTTGGTCACATAATTCGAAACAACTGTGTAAGACCTTTAAAGGATAATCTTATAGCAATAAAAGAGTTTCCTGCACCAAAAACTCAGAAAAATGTAAGACAATTTCTAGGAAAAATCAATTTTTATCATGAATACATACCGAAAAGTGCTATCATACTAGATCCATTACACAACTTACTCAGGAAAGATCAAAAATTCATATGGACTGATGAATGCCAGAGATCATTTGATTATGTAAAGAAGCTTCTGTGCTCACAACCGGTTTTAGAGATTTACGATAAAGACTTACCTATAAATATTTATACGGATGCATCTATAGAGGGAGTTGGAGCAATCTTAAAACAAACACAAGCAGATGGAAAAGAAAAAACGGTAGCATATTTTTCAAAAAAATTGAAAGCATGTCAAAAGAAGAAGAAAGCTATATATTTAGAATGTTTAGCCATAAAAGAAGCTGTTAAATATTGGCAATACTGGTTAATAGGTAAACAATTTACAGTATACTCAGACCACAAACCTCTTGAAAATATGAACATTAAATCAAGAACAGATGAAGAATTAGGAGATTTGACATATTACCTATCACAATTTGATTTCAATATAAAATATGCACCTGGAAAACAAAATGTAGAAGCAGATTGCTTAAGTAGGAATCCTGTGTTAGAGCCAGATGAAAACAAGGAAGAAATTTTGAAAGTTGTAAATTTAATAAATCTCCAAGATATTATAAGAGATCAACAAGATAATAATGATATACAGCAAAATAAAAATAAACTAATTGAAAAACAAGGAATTTTCCACAAAATAAAGAAGAACAAGGCAAAAATTATACTATCAGAAGAAATGAGCATGAAATTAATAAAAAAAGTACATGAAAACTTATGCCACATAGGTATGGGGCAAATGCAAAAGACTATTGGATCCTTATATTCGGCAAAAAACTTAACAAATAACATAAGAAAAATATGCAGAAGGTGTGAAACGTGTATAAAGAATAAAACAAGAGGATTAAATAAATATGGATTTATGTCACATCTAGGTCCAGCCAAGAGACCATTTGAAATAGTATCTATAGACACAATTGGAGGATTCGGAGGTTCTAGATCAACGAAGAGATATTTACATTTATTAGTAGATCACTTCACTAGATACGCATTTATCTTAACATCAAAAACGCAAAACGCTTCTGATTTTATAAGACTTATTTCGAAAATAACAGAAAAGGAAGATATTAAATTACTGCTAACAGACCAATATCCAGGTATAAATTCTAAGGAATTTAAAGATTTTTTGAAAAAAGAACAAATAACAATGGTATTTACAGCAGTTAATGCGCCATTCTCAAATGGATTAAATGAGAGACTGAACCAGACTATAGTCAACAAAATAAGGTGTAAGATTAATGAAAAAGGAGTAAAGAAGGCCTGGACAACAATAGCACAAGAATGTGTTAGTAAGTATAATGAAACTTGTCACACAGTTACTGGATTTTCACCGAAATATCTTTTATATGGAACTGATGTATCAATATTGCCAAATGAGCTGAAACAACAAAAAATATATAGTGACTGGATGGAAGACAGAAACATAGCATTAAGAAATACAATTATTTCGCATGATTACAATAAAAAAAATGTAGAAAAGAAAATGACAGATTGGCGATTTGAAGTGGGAGATATGGTTTATGTGGAAAATGGAAATAAATTAAATAGAAGAAAACTTGAAGAATTAAGAATTGGACCATATAGGATAATAGAAAAGAAATCGAGTACAATATTCAAGATTGATACTGGACATAGGAAGGAGGAATCAAATCTATTCCATATAACAAAACTAATTCCAGTTAACTTTTTTGAGGACGATGATTCTATAGCCAGGGATTAAGTTATGAAGAAAATTTCCCTGAAAATTTTCTTTCCTTAGGGGGGAGATGTAAAGAAATTAGCATTTCTTTCATAAATTTTTAATAAATACTTTTTGCAGTTAGAAGTCTATGACTTATTATGTCATTCGATATGGTGAATGACATTGACATGTTCCGAAAAATTATAATAAGATATTTTATTTTCATGTTCATTTAATTTATTTTAAAAACGTTTTATTTTAATTATATAAAAAGTAAATGGTGAAAGAATAAACTTTAAATGTCGTTTCTTTATTTACAGGTGAGAATTCTGTATTATTCTATGTTATTTATGTTTTTTTTTGTAATTTGATGCTTGTGACTAAACTAAAAAAAATAAATTCTTTATTTACAGAGCAACACATACGTTTATTATTTCATCTTATATATATTAACCAAATACATACCCATTCCTTTGCAATTCTTCTAAATTACTAGCATTCCATTCCGATCCCAAGTAAACGTGGTCAAAAATCTCCGTCGGGGCATCCATTTGTCCGAGAATAGTGAGCATCTCTTGATCGATGAACGATTTATACTCGGCCAAGTCCATGTCAAGTTCTTCCTCTAGTCTGCCTCGAATCACTTTGCTGGTGACCTCATCAAGGTCAACGCTCATCATGATCTCTTTTAGGGTGCATCGGATCACTTGTTCAGTCTCATCTCTCCGTCGCGGTCTGGAAATGGGAATACTTTATTGAATACTCCGGAACTACGGCAAAAAAAAATATGTTTTTTGGAAATGGCATCTCAAAATGGGCTAAAATCACACTACGATATGAACAAAAAGTAGTAGTAGAAAGTTGTAGACATTTTTGGCGTATATTTTATAGCAATGCAATTGCAACGTTTTTTATATATTCACCATTATTTTGTTAAATAAATTAATGTTCATATTTCTTTTGAAAGGACCATAGATATAGAAGCAATAGATTGGAAGTAAGTGACAAACGTCATAGCATAAACGTCAACTAAGGCAGGATCTCTCACGGACACGATAACGGCCTTTAACGGTTTTGGCATCAAACATGAACGAAAATAATTGTCTTATTTTCGTTATTTCTGGTATTTCAGTCTTAATTTTGGTGTTTTTTGATAAAGTTATTAATAATTAACAGCACAGAATCTAATTCAAATACATATTCTCTGACAAACACAAACTTTTTAGCCATTCATGTCCAAATTAAGACTGTAATTATTACCAGTCTATATAGACTTAGCATATGCTTTATTATAGATCTTAAACCAAAGTTTTCAATTGAAATATACGATAAAAAATATCTTCTATCATCATAAAATTGCAACCGCTGTAAAGTTTACAAATTGGCAAAAATAACAAATAAGTGTTTTTTTATCCATTTTAATAGGGCTAGTATGTAAACCGCCATACTAATGTCACGCACACACACTCATTTACACACACCGTTGTACTTTTTTTTTATCTCGCCTGTCGTCTTTTTATTGCCAATCTATATACTTAAGTATAGCATACTAAATCTATCGTAAGGACATTGAAGTTTGAATGTATGTCTGGATCTTTTGTAATTATTTATAACCTGGTGTAAAGACCCCTATTTGCAAATATAATGTAACATCAGTTCTAAATGCGTTTCGTTTGCTACGTGGTGGAGCAATACATTTTTTCTATTGGAAAGCCTCAGCAGGCTGAGGGCAATAATAAGAATTATGATTTTGCACATACTTGTGTCTAACCGAGTACGGTGACGGTATACGGCGCGACTTGAGGCAGTCCATGGCATTATTGTAATTATCTTGGGTTAAGTCGATGTGTACTATTTCTCTATAAGCGTACATAACAAATTAATTCATACTTGTGTCTGAGCGAGTCTGGCGAGGGCGGACGACGCGACTCGAGGCAGTCCATGGCGTGCCACTCGTTGAGGCAGGAGCGGTCCGAGCTGACGATGCGCTCGTAGTAGGCGGCCCAGCCGTGCGACGCGCCGCCCAGGAAGTGGTTCAGCTGGCGCGCGCGCCCGCTCGCTCGGTGGAGCGTTTGGAGGGCCGACCTGGACAGATGCGGTGTTGTATGAGGTTAAATAAAGTACGGGGTTAACCTTTTTCTTCTAATAATTTATTTACTTTTATGATAAAAGTTTCAAGGTTTTTTTAAAATTTAACAGAAATAGATAAGCCCATTTATTTTTACGGGTGTTGCAGAGCATCTCAGGGTTTCAGGCTTTTTAAGTGATTTTTAGGAGATGGGGCTCGAGACCCATCAGTAATACATCTTTGACATTATAATCTTTGCACCCTAAACTTTCAAAGATGTCTCAGGAATATATGTTTGAGAAGCTGTGGCTACTCCTTAGTGGGATTTATTGCGGGATATATATGTGAATGAATGATATTAGAAACCCATAGCCAACGATCTCTAACTTGCCCATTTTATTTATTTTATTTTATTACACCCTAAGGAATCGTTGATTCTATCTGGAGACCCCATTTTGGGATTAGATTATATTTATTATTCCATAACAAATTGACAGAGTTTACACAGAAGGTGCATTTCCTAGTTCCTATATTAAGTAAATACTCAGATCAGAATCGGTTAATCACTCATAACTTCGAGTCAAATTAATTACATCATTACAAAGACTCTTAATAAAACTGGTTATTATTAATACTTATCATAATCACTCTCATTACGTTCACTTACCTACATACATACATACATATACACACTGCTATAAATCCCAAGAAGGGGTAGCCAGAGCTGAGGAATTAAAAATTCCTAAGCCACTTTTGGAAAGTTGAGTGGGGAAAAGATGGTGAGATAAAAGTTGTTGGTGATGGGTCTCCAACCGCATCGCCCAAAAATCCCTTAAAAGCCCCGATACCGTTAGTCGCCTTTTACGTACACCCACCGGAAGAAATGGGGTAGTGCTATTCTAAGCCGACACTACACAGCACTTTACACGTTTACTTACGATATAAAAATTAAGAAATCGCCCTTACCACATGGCTTGCACGGACACTGGCTTGAATATGTGTTGTTGGTTGCATACGCATACACTGAAACCCCTGGAAATAGAAAAAAGTATTAGATGTGACAAATCATAAAATTCCCGATATAATGGCAAAAACGAGGCAAAAAAAGGACTACTCCTATTATTTATGTTTATTTTCAACCTATTACCCCTATATTGTGGATACAGAAATGACTCCTCTTCATCTTCCGCAATGCTTTCATATCTCTCGCGTTTCTATCTATATATATCTATACACGGTTGATTTATATTAAGATATCATGGTTTAAGGTTTGTTTTCTCATATGTCCTACGCGGCCTTAAATCCCGTTTATTACACTAATCCCTATTATATTTTAAACGCGCCCAAACCACCTAGGCGTGGTGCGAGTTGCCATCGAAATATCGTGTACTACTTTATCTTATTTCAAATTTTACAGATAAAAATGAAAATTACATATTATACGCACTCAGCACACCTTATGTAGCAAAATCGCTTACTAACAGTAGGAATAGTAAATCGGCCTTAAAAGAAGTTAAGTTTAAATTCTGAATCAGCCATAAACTTTTTATTATTTTCTAGTCATATGCGTGGTTTAATTATCATGGTTAATAATTACACATACCTCCATTACTAAGTTATCCTTGACTAAGTATATGACTATGTGACCGTGTATCTAGACTAAACAATCCAGCGTTAGGATTTCCTCCATAACATGTGAAATACTTACGCCCGATTTCTGAATTGAGTATTCAAGCTGAGAACGACTTAAGTATCGTTTTGTTTCATTCAGTTGTTAAGATTTAAATGCGACAGTTCAGCTGGAATACTCAATTCAGAAATCGGGCGTTACCCTTTAAAAAGCATCGATTAGTCATCTGTAAATAGTGTTTTTATACTAGATCTATTGACAAGAGTTAGCCATATTACCAGGTAACAGATAGAAGTAAAAAAAAGCGTAACTAGTGTTGCTATCTCAGCAATTCTTCCATTAGTTTCCAGTAGATGTAGTCGATGCTGAGCAGCGCTAAGTAATGCTAAGTATAAGTGACGCACCCGTCCCCGTCCAGCTTGATGGCGGTGTCGTTGAGCACGCGCAGCACGAGCCCCACGGAGGTGCGCTCGTTGCAGTCGATGCCGAGCAGCGCCGCCTCCTCGCCGCGGCACACCACCACCAGGTAGCGCGTGCGGCCCGGGTGCGCGCTCTCAAGCTTCACCGCCTGCAACCGTCAAGTTTTAACACTGTTATCATGTATGGTGTAGAGTGAGCCGACTTTCAAGAATGTGTACAGTTCTCTTATAGTTTCAAAACAGCAGGGAATGGGAAAAGAAAAAGTTTTAGCGTGTATATTTCATTTTTAGGCACTTTTAAATTTTTCACATATTTAGGTTATGTCACTCAGAATTAAGTAAATATTTTGTGAACCAAACTTTACCTACGAAGTAATGCCTTTATTCATTCTACAATACATGACCAAAATGGATAGTGTATCGCTTTAAAATCTTGTTCAGTGAATAGGCAAATTGTCATTTGTATATGGTCACGCGAATTAACAAAAAAGTCGAGTTGGTGTGAAGTGGATCCACGTCATAACCTTAAGTATGCTTCATAACCTAATGTGGTAGTATGATCTTATTTCTACTGAAGGCACAATGTTCTCTTTAATTCGGATTTTTGGGGTTCGATTTAAATACACGAAGATGTTATATAATAATTAACGCAAAGGAAACTAGTATTTCAGCAGGATGGTACCCGATATCAAACGGTCTATTGTAGACTTGAATGTAATATGTTTTACAACAAGTTTTAACCAAAAACACTCCAAACAATCTTATTCGCCACCCTAGAGCAGAACAAAGGTCGTTACGCACCATTTTGAGCGTCTCCTCGGGGCGCAGCAGACAGAACATGGCCTGCAGATGGTGGTGGATGTCGGGCTGCGGCTGCGGGCGCGCGGGCGAGCGCTGCCGGGCCGCGCACCGCTCCAGCGCCAGCGCCGCGCCCTTGCCCGCGAAGTAGCACTCATTGAGACTGGAAACAATATTATATTTTTGTCAAATAATTTTGTTTGCTGGCTAACTAGGAACATGGCCTCTGTTGAAGCGAGGACAAATGAGGCCTTGTGAAGTTAAAAAGGGTGAGGAAACGCACTCGACTCACTAGTAATATTACAATGTATCCGAATAAAGCGGTAACAGGCCTAGCGCGAATAGTAGGTGCGCTGAAGACCAGGTGAAAAACCTTAACTTCTTCGGGGATTTATAATTATTTTGTAGAAGCTAAAAATGATTTAATTTTTGCCTACGAATAAAAATTCCTGCTTCGATTCTCTCCAACAGTATTCAACGAATCTTCATTCTAAATATTGGATTTAAGAGCTTATTCCATTACACTTTGTCGTTGCTGAATTCAGACGTCCTTCGAAGTGACTGCCGCAGACGCTTGTTATTCCACTACACAAATTTCAGTTCTAGCGTTCTGAACGTTATTCCACTAGTTTGAATTCAGATTCTGTGGCTTTCAGACGTCTTCATTCAGACAAATGGAATAAGCTCTTTAAGAACAATAGATTCGACTGAGCTTTATTCGTCAATCTCTCAACTTATTTTTTATCGGTCAAATATTCATATAGGTTGAAACAACACTCACTCTATTATGGTCTAACGGAGATAATGAAGCCTAGGCGATGTTAAATACACAAATAATATTTATTATTCCACATCTTACACATCTATCGTTTATCTAGACTCGTTTTCATCCTAGTTTTGTTAAAAAACTGGGGAATGATTTTTATTTCATATTTATTTACATAACATGAAAATACTTCATTTGGATGGAACAACGGCGTAATATTTGGTAAAAATCTTTAAATAAAAATTGAAGTGTGGAATCACTAATCTAATGAAGTACTGTCATAATAAATTGCGTACTGGGTGTACTATTCAATAATTTGGACAGTATAAGTTACATGCCTACCATTTTAAATTTCATGCCTATAGATTAATAGAAAACTATTTTGCAATTATTAATTCTGTAGAATATTTGAAAATAAATCAGCCAGTTACTGGCTTTATCGAGATAAGAACATTGTTTTGTTAAATACACGTTTTCATACATGCGACTTCAACATTTATTTCAATCTTTTTAGCTCGTTACGTTTAATAACCGTGATAGCTCATGGATAAGAACTTTCGTCCGTCATGCAGAAAGAAGTGCGTTTAAATCTCGGGTAGGGCCTACACCAATTTATTCTTTCTAAAAGACGTGTGTGGGTAATTTATCATGGTTGTTAAAAGTGAGGGAAAACATCGTGAGGAAACAGTGACAGGACAGTGTATTCGTACCAAACGGCGATAGGCCTGTCTCCTTTCGCGTGAGTACACGGTCCAAGCAAATCGTGGGTACTCTGATGACAATGTCACGTGATGTTCGAAAGTATCAGTACCTCAGTTAACCCCTTCGGGGATACACGGCGTGAACGTTTGAAATTAACGACGATATCCCGCCCTTAACGTTTTGGGTTGTGGTGTATTGAAAGGTCAAAATGAAATTTAAGGTTTTTAATTCGTGTTTAATATGAAACTATTAATTATTTTTTTTAACGACATGATAGTCCAGTGGGTAGAACACCCGCCCGAAAACAAAAGGGCGTGAGTTCCAATCCTGGGTCGGGCCTACACCAATTTGTCTTTTCTAAAGTCATATGTGTGGTTAATTTATCATGGTTGTTAACGGTGAGGGAAAACATCGTGAGGAAACCCACATGGCTGAGTTGTACTTAGTCATGTGACAGTGTATTCGTACAAAACGGCGAAAGGCCTGCCCCCTATCACGTGAGTACACTGTCTAAGCAAAACGTGGGTACCTTCTCTGGACACTAGATGGCGCTGCCATGTGAGTTCAGAAGTATTGGTACCTCTGCCAACCTCTTCGGGGATAAACGGCGTGAACGTTTATGTTATGTTTTTATGTAGTAGCACTAAATGTTTTTTTTTACTCTCAGTAACCGTAAGAGCTGACCTAGGCTTTTTAAGTAATACTTATCACCATCCTTCTCTCCTTAATTTTACAATTTTCTCTTCACAACAGCCAAGAGCCTGAGAAATTTTTAATACTGAAGCTCTGGCTACCTCTTTTTGGGATTTACAGCTATGAGCACCTATATATAATCAGTACCTCTGATAAATTAAAACCAAGGAAATAAAAGGCTGAAGTAATTGCAAATGTAATAAAATAACAATTTGACATTTTTAACGATTCGTAAGCGTAAATGGTGGGCAGATTGTAATAATACGAGGGCTGCTATTTATGTATCCGGAATAAAAAAAAGAAACAAACATATATCAATTAATATGGTTTTATTGCTTCTCAAAATATTCGCCGCTCAGATCTATACACTTTTGCATGCGTTGAAACCAATTTTCATAGCACTTTTTCCACTCAGACTGAGGTATCTCCAAAACGTGCATTTTGAACGCATCGACTGCCTCTTCGCGGCTCGAAAAACGTTGACCACGTAATTTTTTCTTCACATTTGGAAATAAATAAAAATCATTGGGTGCCAAATCAGGGCTGTACGGCGGATGACCTGTCAATTCGATCTTTTGAGCTTCTAAAAACTGAGTTGTGACGGCCGACCTGTGACAGCTAGCATTGTCGTGATGCAGAATGATTCTACGTTGTCGGTTAGTCTTTCTTATTTGTTCAAAGACTTCCGGCAAACAAATGGTCGTATACCACTCCGAATTAACAGTTTTACGATTCTCTAAAGGCACTGTAGCTACATGGCCATTTATACCAAAAAAACAAGCGACCATTTGCTTCAATGTGCTTTTTGCACGAATAACTTTTGTTGGGTTCGGCTCATCTTGGAACACCCACACCGTGGACTGCTGCTTAGTTTCGGGGTCGTAAGCGTAGATCCAAGATTCGTCACCTGTGTAGATATTATAAACAGCTTTTGACGCACCACGGTTGTATTTTTTTAACATTTCTTTGCACCAATCGACACGAGCCTGTTTTTGATCAATACTCAAGTTGTGCGGAATCCAACGGGAGCAAATTTTTTTTACAGCTAAATGTTCATGAAGTATCTTATGTATGCTCGTCATACTAATGCCCAGAGATGCCTCTATCTCACGATATGTAACATGACGATCTTGAGTTATTAGTTCCCGGACAGCATCGATGTTTTGAGGTACAACGACCGTTTTAGGGCGACCTTCTTTAATTTCATCAGTAAGCTTAGATCGTCCACGATTAAACTCGCTAAACCAGTGATACACAGTGGTCTTTGAGGGTGCTTCATCCCCAAAAGTCGAAGTAAGCTGATCGATGCACTGTTTTTGAGTTAGACCACGCCGAAAATCGTAAAAAATCATGGCACGAAAATGTTCACGAGTTAAATCCATGGTGGTGAAGACACGCAATTTTCAAAATGACGCTACGATGTGAAAACAATTGACAGTCACATAAAAATAAATGTATTCTAAAGCTAAAGAGTTCTATTTTTAAATGATGTAATTACTTTTTAAATTATTGTTCTGTAAGTGGCCAGTTCCGGATACATAAATAGCAGCCCTCGTATTATTGAATTAAAAGATGAACGTTTAACAATCGGAACCCGATAACAGAGCAAAACATTAGACGAGATCAGTTTAAGATATAAGTGTTTAACATAAGTCGATCTTAAGCAACATTGTGGAGTATGTTTTTTAGGTTTAGATAGTATAAAAATGGTTAGTCAAAGTAAAATTTTATCGAACTATCCTAATTTCTCGTCCACCAATCGCTTCAACGCTAACAAAATTCAATGCCGCCGGTCAAAGAAAAGTTTAAAAATGGAAACAGCATTTTTACGCGGCTTCAGAAATAGGCCAAACTCCGCGTCCCTCTACCCCAATTACAGGCAGCCATTAGCACCGCCACAATTTGTAGCAAGGAACTACGAAACGTGCCAATGACGCCATTTTTAGTAAGGTTGCCGCAACACATCTTGCGGCCGCGTTTGTAACCTCCCTTTCACCGGCGGCGGCGGCGGTGCGGCGGTGGTGGTGCGAAGCTCTGCCCGAGCGAGTCGTCTCCCGTGAAGCAGGCTGTCTGCGATTGCACGTGTTCGTACGGGTTTACGCAATTCAGCACCTTACCGCTGATCTTACTCATTAGCATTACTCGATAATGACCTTTTGTAACAAGTTCGCCTTTTGATCCAATTGACACTATGTTTTTTTTATTTTAGTAGGGCATTTAATTAAGATTACTTTTAATTATTAAAATAAAAAAAAGAGAAGAAACATAGTTTCTTTAATCAGTTTACCCCATAAAGAGTCGAATAGCTAAAGTTTCACCAGCAAGGACAAAGACATACCAGTTGGTAATCTGAGTATAGCTCTTTCTTATTTATTTTGAACGCAATTTAGGATTTTTCGCAAATTTAACCAAATTAAAGCCCTCTCATAATATTTTGTACATATAATATTTGGATAAAATTTCATTGCTTGTATGAAAAGATTTGTTGCGGATTTAGTAGGTATACGACTTATATAATAAGTCGTATACCTACTAAATCCGCAACTGCATTGTAGTTATATTTATACATAGTAGATTTTTCCTATTTAAAATTAGAAGTTGCTGTTGCTGAATGCTGTTTCGAACTTAAACAGTTTGCGGCATGCTATATCTTTCAGAAGGATCTTATATTTGATAAAAACAATTTAATTTCTAAAGAAGAAAGAAAATTTTAGGAGATCTTGACCTTCTGAAATAGCAACAAAACAATATAGCCCATGCCCACCCCGTATAGCATAAATTGAACGTGAGTATAAATAAGGTTAAGGAAATGAACCTAATCACAGTTTTTACGCAATATATTTAAATTAAATACGAGCGATGTTTACATGTGCCGATGTCATAATTATCATAACTATAACGGAGCATTTCATTCTTAGATAATTATCAAATCTTCGACATACATTAAACTTTATTACTATTTTACCTATTTTAGTTTCTTCTGCATTCTATGAACTTGGAAGACGTTTTGTTACTTTACAAATATGTAGCAAATCAGGCATTTCAGGTGGGATTAAAAATTATTAAAATTTTAGAGATCGATTGAATATTAACGGAGAAATCGCGTAATATACATACAAAAAAACATACAATCGAATCGAGTGCCTCCTTTTTTGTAGTTGGTCAAGCAGGGAGGTACTTATACTTCTAAACATACCATGGTGTTTGGTCACTTAATATTCGGACCAGAGAGATTAGTAACCACTTTTTACTCGGACAGTGTATTCACGTGTTAGAGGCAGTATCTGGGGGCACGGTAGTGCCCCCGCCAAGACGAGCCAAGCGAAGCGCACGGGCACTACCTACCTTTTCTCGAAGCGCTTCGTCGTTTTTTTGAACCCTCATACCTTGGGTTTGGGTTATGCTAGATCAAAAAAAAATTCGGGATATATTGTCAATAGCGGACTTATTGAACATATTAAGTTTTAATTACATTAGCTTTTATACTTCAGATTTTATTTATACTTAAAAAACGCTGATTTCGTCACTGACTCACTGATGATCATCAAAATCATTAAGGTATTTCCTAATGTCCTAGAAAGCTGAAATTTTGTATGTAAGCTAGTATTAGCACACAAACAACAAAAAAATTATAAAACTTGTAACTTTCATCCTCCAACCCCTTAAACTAGGGGATGGGAGTTTGTATGAGACCTGTAATTTTAAAAGATTAAATTTTGATGACGCTAGAGGTCTAATCTAATAATAATCTAAAACTTGGTGCCCTCAGATGTATATATGTATAGGTACTCCTTGTTATAAAAATAAAATAAAAAAATTTAATCGACATATATTGAGACATATCGACAGTATCTGATCTATCACTTATTATAAACAGTAAATCAAAAAAGAAAACCGGCCAAGTGCGAGTCGGATCGCGCACTAAGGGTTCCGTACTATCATATATATAGAAAATCCCGTTTGTGTGAAAATCATGGGAGCCAAATTAGGTAAGTAATTTGATTTATGACGTTTAAAAATAGAACTACGGGCTAGATCTCATTCAAACCAATTTTCGTTAGTAGTTTGTATAGTAATACACATCATATATTTTTTTCAGTATTATCATGCCCATATTTTAGAAGTTACGGGGGGGAGGGACACACATTTTAGCGCAAACTATTCAGTTTTGAAAAAAATGATATAAGAAACCTCAACATCATTTTCAAATACCTTTTGATAAATACCCCACACGTATAGGTTTGATGAAAAAAAAAATTTGAGTTTCAGTTCTATGTATGGGGAACCCTAAAAATTTTGGGTTCTTTTTCAGATTTTATTTTAAAATCTTAATGCGGTTTACAGAATACATCTACGCACCAATTTCCAATAATGTAGTTCTTATAGTTTCGGAATAAACTGGCTGTGACATACGGACGGACGGACGGACGGACGGACGGACAGACAGACAGACATGACGAATCTATAAGGGTCCCGTTTTTGCCATTTGGCTACGGAACCCTAAAAAAGGCAAAGATAGAGAGTGGGCTATAAAAAAAGGCGTCTCTGATGTGCAAGAAATACAATCCAAAAAAGAAGAAAAAAATAAAAAAAAATGTTACAAACAACTTACAAAAAGAAATGAAATCCCACCAAAAACATTTTCATGTAAAATGTTGCCAAGACGAGCCCATATGACTCGCACTGTCAAAAAGTTATCAGATCTCATGTAGAGCCAAGCTTCTAACACTACACGCCCTAACTCTACAAGGCCTAACTTCACAAACTCTACACCTTAGTCAAAATATGTGGCTTGGCCGTTTGTTACTACAAGAACTATTGTATAACACAAAAGTAATGAACAGTGAATTGATTTTTCACCTTACGCCGATGTGAATGTAGCGAAATGGCCAAGCCACATATTTTGACTAAGGTGTAGAGTTTGTGAAGTTAGGCCTTGTAGAGTTAGGGCGTGTAGTGTTAGAAGCTTGGCTCTACATGAGATCTGATAACTTTTTGACAGTGCGAGTCATATGGGCTCGTCTTGGCAACATTTTACATGAAAATGTTTTTGGTGGGTCCATTATTCAACCAAGGCTGTAAAAATACATATAAACAAGGAAGTGCTGTATCATGAATGAAAATTTCTCTTGCACACCCATGCAGGATATAGACATATAATATTAATGTATGCAACACTTAAGAAAACTAGGTTAAGACGTTTATTTTTATGGTACTTATGAAACATAAGTAAAATCTATAAAAAAATGAAATAAATGTATGAAGAGATAAATCAGGACCGCTTATTAATTAAACCCCACCCCAAAAACACAGAGGCGCAATATTTTGATCGCTAACTGAAAGGTGAGTATTAGAGCAAGATGAACCGACAAGGGCGATGGCTCCCAAGGTTTAATAAAAATAGCGTGGTGCGTGGCGCGGGAGGCGGGCTCTTGCCAATGTTGCGGCGGCCGGTAGCTGCCCTCATATAGTCACAGCGCACGCGCGTACCTAAACTATAGCTATACTCACGGCTATAAATCCGAGAAAGGGGAGGACAGAATTTCGAAATCAGCGATTACGATAATTGGTAAAAAAATGATTGTTCGTGATTCAGCCAAATCGCACGCCCTTAAAGGTATCTTGCGACATAGGAAGAAATGGATTGTACTCATCTAAGCCGACACTATTTAACAAATGTTTCCACTTCACAATAATATTCGCTTTAGTTGAACTCACACTTGTTTTTTTATAGAACTCAAAGTTTGGTTTAAATAGTGGAGATACTTGTAAATATACATCGCGTTCTCTCTTGGCTTATGAAAGAGGCGCAAAAGCGCAAGTTTGGGATTGAATCTCGATTTTGCTTCAACTATTAATGGTCACATAAAACCGATTATGAGAAGAGACTAAAGAAACAACGATGTTCTTACGGGAATCTAAAAACAGCCTGTTAATTTTAAACGTATGTTTATATATACAACAATGTTCACATATTCAAGAACCACAAGAAGTTTAAAAGTTACAGTAATCACTATTTATATTTCCTATAAAGCTTAGTGAGTTGCAACTTATCTACAACACTGAGCCTAATAGGATAGGAACCTTATGGGAATACAGTCGTATTTTTTGTATTTACGCACATAAAACGAAAATAATTATAAGCATGAATACATCAAGTCATTTTCGACTTTATATGCGCAGTCGATTTTAGTGTTATTTTTAACCGAAGCGCAGAAGGCATGAACTAGAAGTACGGCAGTGGCCGCGTTTTAACTCTACATACAAATAAGTTCATTTAGCTCGTTTGGAAACACACTTTTCACTCGCAACGATTATTACTATTAGTTTTCGCTTACTTTTTACTATATTATAGTATTTATTACTAAATCCACAATTGACAGGTAGACTGACAAGTAGAAGAAACACTCATTGGGAGTTGTAAACGATACACAATACTGAAACTTAAATAGCCTATAAGCAGTAACTATTGTTTGGGTAAACGTCATCTTTGAGTCATACCTACATATCTGAAGCACAGCAGTAAGTAGAACTTTCACTTTAATGTTTTCTTTTGAGAAACTTCTACCTATACGCTTCCAATCCCAAAAAAGGGTAACCGGATCTTCCGAATTAGAAATTCCTAAGAAACTTTTCAGTAAAAGTTCAGTAAGGAAAAGGTTTGTAAAATAAAGGATGGCTAGTGATAGCTGTCCAGCCATATTAAACAACACTTACTTAAATTAAAACCCTCATAATCCTGAGACCTCACGGGTGTTGTACCCATGAGAATATGAAGGTTAAAGCTTCCCTAATCGGATTATATTGAAATTATTTTTATTTAATAAAAGCAAAATAGTAACCTTTACTTTAAAAGCAATTTCAAGACCACTATCATCTGCAACAACTATTATCTGACTGACCAAAAGCCCATCGACAAGGAGATCCTAATGAGAAAATGGCACTGGATTGGACATGTGCTGAGAAGACCAGACACCCATCTATCCAAACAAGGGTTAAAGTGGCAAGCGTATGGCAAATGAAAGAGGCGTACCAGAACCACCTGGAGGCGCTCAATTAAAAAAGAGGCTGCATCAACTGAACTCAGCTGGAAGGACCTAGAAACTGCAGCACAAGATCGCGAAAAGTGGAGATCTCTTCTTCGGGCCCCATGTCCCTGATGAGGGATAACAGGATTATATCATCATCATCATCATCATCTGAAAAGCACTATCATCTAAAAGTCATACAGTTTTACAGGAACTATGACAAGAATAGGAGTGGGCTACATTGCGCAACATGCCATAGATTTTATGCCATTTAAAACATTTTATAGCCACATTAAAACACTTTTTTTAGAAAAAAAAATGCGTCTTTTCCTATTGGTGTATAAAACTTCTGTACATGCATATACTCACGGCTATAAATACCTAGAACGGGTAGCCATAGCTTCGGAATAAAAAAATACCCACACAAAATTTGTCCGTTGTTGAATTGAAAGTTATGTGGGGATAGGTTAAGTTTGTAAAACAAAGGTTTTTGTTAATGGATCCCAAACCAAAAATCACTTGAAAAGCCCAATACCCTTAGTCACCTTTTACAAACACCCAAGGGAAGAAATAGGGTATTCTAAGCCTAATGTTTGACTTAAATATTAATAAAAATAGAAGGATGCGTGATAGTACATTAGTGAAAGAGATATTAGGGAGAATTTTATGGTAATGTCACCCGAAGACGACCACGGAGGACATATTTAGATCAAATAGAGACTGTGCTGAAAAAGGCAGGTTCCCGTAGTTTCAAGAATAAAAGAGCATGTATGAAAAGATTTATGAATGTAGATGAAGCTCGAGAGGTTTGCCAGGATCGTACAAAGTGGCGATCTATAGTCTCTGCCTACCCCAATTGTAAACTAATGGCTTCAGTATGTAAGTATGAAACTACGGCTTTCAACTGGTTATTTAAAATAATAGGATCAGAAATACAAACACTGCTAATATATTCCCATCAAAAAAAAAACTAACTAGCTGACCAGACAGACTTTGTACTGTCAAATATTAATTGATTTTCACTTTATGGAAGTGAAGGGTCATGAGGGTCTCTGTCATGCTTTCAGAAAAACGATGTATTAATATTATCCTCACAACTTTTCCACTTTTTCAATAGCTAAGAACCTTCTCCAAAATTTAAGTAACATTTCACAAAATGAATCATTCGAATCGGTCAAGGAGTTTTCAAGTTTTGCGCTTAGCAAAACATTTAGCGGTCCATTTTTAATGTATATAGAAGATAATAATTGCAGTGACGTCTGTGACAGTGAGAGCAAATGAGTGTCAGGTCAGCAGCCACCTTTTTTAACCACATTTTTAACGGAATGATGACAAAAGCCAAGCCTTTAAACCATTTATCAATCGATAACCAGAATACATTAAGTTAATTGCTTTGTAAACTTAGTGACAATGATCAAAAGATAAAGAATCGCGAATCAGAAAACGCCAAAACTTGCGGAAGCGCTAAGAAAATTTGTAACATTCAATATCAGCTTAAAGCAAGAAAAATAAACCTTGTAGTATTAAAAATAATTAAACAATTCACTCTAATATTAATAGATATAAAGAAACATCTAGTAAAATTAGCGGAACTGCACTATGTGCTAAACTCGCTTTTATAGAACAAACTGGGAAGGTCAGCTCATGTCCAGTAGTCAACCTGTTGAAATGATAATCGCGACGCCAGTCACCTTGGCTCTTCCACGCTCGGATATTTTCATTGCGGAATCAATCTCGCTGACAAACTATTACAGCTCTCTTTATTGCCCTTGAAGCCTAAATTTACTCTTTACTATTACTAACATTTTTAATGTGAAACATTATTATTGTTTTTTTAGTACAGAACAACTCACCCAATATACTAATAGGTAAAACGTTATCCAAAGTATAACACTAAACCAAAATTGTCTAAATAATTTTTAATTCTGAAGCTCTAGCTACCCCTTTTTGGGATTCATAGCCGTGAATTTATATGTATTGGTTCAGTTAATAATGATTCGATAACGCCTTATTCGTCAGTAATGTTCTGAATCTATTTTACTAAAAGCAAATTAGTTTTCGCTACATGTTCTACTTGAAGGCGGCGAAGAAGTAGGTTAATAAACGAATGACCGCTAATTTTTGTTCAGGATTCAGCTCGTGAAAATATGACGAGGAGATGAATCATTGAGATGATTTCTTTTGTAACAGTACACATACAATTTTGTAATATATTCTCATGGTATAATTGGGTCATTTTAGTTTAGCGACGATATTCCGTTATTTGTATGCGATCTCATAGGAGTTTAAATATTTACGGTTTTATCATGTTGAAATAAAATACACGTCCAGATGGCTTATTTTTTAATCACCAACGCTCCGTTTATTGACTACTAGCTGACCCGACAGACTTCGTACTGTCAAAAGTGTAGACTTTCACGTCGTCAAACTGAACTATTTAACTGACCCGTTGAGGGTATTTGTCATGCGATGAGAAAAAGTGTTTTTCATAGTGTCCTCACATTTTTTTTACTTTATATATTTTAAGTTTATAAGTATAGTAGCTTCGGCTGAGCATTGATTCTGAGTCAGTCAGTCCGTCTTGTCTTGCGCTTCATGCACGCGTGTCAATTTTGTTGCGGAGTAATTTTAAAATTGTATTATCTTTTAAGATGTTAATTTAAATTAAGTGATGTCAAGGACAATTTTGTTCACAATTAAATACTCTTAATCAACAACACATTTATTTGGATAAGGATTAATATTATATTGATAAAACATTATGGCAAATAATTGGCAATAATGCATTAATTTCGTCCGAATTTGATTCAATCAATGATTGAGTCAATCATAAAAGATAGACATTTACTGTCTCAGACATTTTTTTAGATAATTTAAACAGGAATAATTCTTTTACGAATACTTTTTGGGTAACTTAAACCCTTTACGCAGCGCACACAACGGAAGCCTTTAAATATGAATTTTTTTCCCCGTTTTTGCATCATTTTTCACTTATGCTTTGATCCTATTGGTCTCAGCGTGATGATATATAGCCTAAAGCCTTCCTCAATAAATGGACTATCCAACACAAAAATATTTTTTCAATTTGATTCGGTAGTTCTTGAGATCCTAGCGTTCAAACAAACAAACTCTTCAGCTTTATAATATTAGTATAGATTAGTGGACTGTGCCAGCTCTATACGGGTAGTGTTCTATGTTGTTGCCTTATTTGTTATGACTGCTCAAGCCTTATTAAATTTTGTGTAATTATATATTGACTGTAATACGGGTTCGACCTAGTACAGCATCAGCGTGTGTAAACGACCACATTTTTCTTGACTTCAACTTTTTATGTTGTATTTTATTTAAGTCTTATCCATTTGTCTTTTTTCTGAATAAATAATCTTTAATCTGCATTAGATTATAAATAAATTAATAAGTTATTTCTGAAGCTTGTAGGATTCTATTTATAAAAGAACTACTAAAATCGGTTTAGTGGCTTTGGTCCCTATTAGTTAAAAACATACTAAAATATGCAGGTGATCTGTTTGTATCACTACTAGGTGACAGCCCCAGTTTCACGCGAGTGGTGTTATGTTCCGAATATCAAGGGTTTCTCCAGTTTCAGCTATCCCCTTATGAAATTTAACGTAGTGATATATAGTCTCTAGTACTCCTGAATAGCGAAACATTCTGATTGTGAAATAATTTTTATGTTCAATTTATCAATTTTGATGAAACAAACAATCAAATTTGATTTGATATTCTTAAAGTTTTTAATAATATTAGTATTAGTTATTGCCGTAGTGCCGGCTTAAATTGTCACTAACCCTTTCTAACCACGGGTGTCGTAATATGCGACTAAGGGTATGGGGCTTTTTAAATGGTTTATGGGCGATGCGGTTGGGGACCCATCACCAACGAATTTTTTTTTCTATAACCTTGTTCCCTATCAACTTCAAAATGTAGCTGAGAATTCTAGCTATGAAGCTCTGGCTACCCCTTTTTGGGATTTATGGCCGTCAGTATATGTATGTATGTTGTATATAGTTAGTGTCACCTCCCAACTCACAAAAAATCTTAGGAACTGTCGATATAAAAGCTCTAGCTATCCCTTTATAAGATTATAGACGTGAGTATAGATTAGGTTAGGTATTCATAGTGTAATCTTTTACTATCTATAACCAGCATAATTTTACGATATTTTTTTGTAAACACCGTGACACAGAGATAAACCAAAAAATAGTCTCAATAGAGAAATACTATTTCAATAAGCTGTGTAAGTTTAGTAATCCATTTCTTCCCGCGGCTGTTGTAAAAGGCGACTTAGGGGCTAAGGGCTTTTAGCAGTTTGTTGAGCGATGTGGCTGACTACTAACTAAAATTTGTATCAAAATATTTTTCAACTGAAGTTCAAAAAATGAACGATATGAATTCTGACGCTGTGGCTTCTTTAAATTTTAACCGAAAGTACGGAGTCAGAACATTTCAAAACCTTGAAATACCTATGTACTCACTTTATTTCGCTTTGGAATCTATCCCTCAACTAGATCTGGAATTTGACAAAGAATAAGATGTAAGCTAAAGGACGATATTTGATGGCTTTCTAAGCATTTAGCCCACCAATCTTCCCTTAAAAACTCAGATCTTTCAAATACCTCTTAAGAAAATTCCGAGAGAGGGTACGGCGGTGCTGAATAATGATGTCAATATTTTAAAATTGCCGTGTAGTGTCGAATTAAAATGACTTTTAATAAAAGTATCCCAACTTTCCCTGGGGGGAAGGAAACCCATCATTAACGATCCCTTATTTGACGACAGTTTTTTGACGACCTTTTCAAGAATACCCCTTCAAGGGTTTCATAGCCGTGAATATATGTATGTAAGTAGATACATATATAGTAGTATATAGTACTTACATACATATACTCACGGCTATGAATCCCTTGAAGGGGTAGTCAGAGCTAGGGAATCATAATTTCTTCAGCCACTTTTGGAAGTTGCGTGGGGAAAAGATGGTGGAATAAAGGTTGTTGGTGATGGGTCTCCAACCGCATCGTCCAAAAATCTCTTAAAAGCCCCAATACCGTTAGTCGCCTCTTACGTACACCCACCGGAAGAAATGGGGTAGTGTTATTCTAAGCCGACACTACACGGCATTACATTTCTCTACTTATCTTCCAAAAGTGGCCGAGGAGTTGTTTCGCTTAAGGTCGTCATCATTGCTTTGGCAAACATCTTTAAGTTTCAGGGACATCCTTTTTGAATTACTTGATGTCTTTATGCATACTTCTTTTTCCAGGTCCAAACGACAAAAAAACCTTTTTCACTTATAACATTTAAGCGACTGAATAGGAAAAACTGGTAGAGTATATGTTTTCGTTATAAGATTTAACTCTTTAAAGTATTCTCCGACGCCCGCGCCGACGCGTCTTGCTGTCTGCTCATGTACAGTTGACTCTCGATTTCAAAATCTAAGTATTGTTGGTTTTATATGGTTAGTATAGAATAGCACATTTTTTTCCTACGATGAAGTGTATGTCATACGATGCGACTTAGGATTTTGGGGCTATTTGAGAGAGTTACGGATAATAATAATAATTATGTATATAAAATATAAAAATTAATAATTATTATTATTATTTTTTATTATTGTCACTATTCGATAAATGAACAGTGACAAGCATATGGGCTACTATAGACTACTGGTTATAAGTATAAACAATATCAAGCCTAATGTCACCAAAGCAAACATTAGAGATATAACGAAATTTGGCCTTCAAAGAGTACCCACGTGAAACTGGGTGTATCAGCAAGTGTTATCACCGATGCATATGACATAGTCATAATCTAACATAGTTCTAAATCATAACATCCATGAATTATATCTTTTGATGTGTAAGTACCACAGCCAATCCATATACGTCACGCTTTTATTTCTGCATACAGATTAATTTTTATGACCAAAATATGACCAAGTGAAACAAAACAACCGTAATCAAAAGTTTGGCTACTGATAGGGCAATTCTACAAAATACTAAATGATAAAATCGATTGATAAAATTAAATAATAACTTTTGTTTACGTCTGTAAGATGCCTGAGGTAGTAGCAGTTACAATTAAACTTGTTAGCTGATGTTAAGGATACTCAATCTATCCGTAAGAACACTCTTGATGGGTTTATAACATAAACACATTATAGTCATAAAGAGCCATATGTGTTCCTTCACGATGTTTAGTCTCACCGCTAGCGATCCTACTATTAAGTCAACCGACAAAACTGGCGAAATCATACACAGACGACAAAACTCATGCAGTTAAAAGAAAATCTCTATAGGTTAGCAAAATATGCAGACATGATATAATTGATTTGAAACCATCATAAAAACCTTTATTTTTATTTAGCTTCTATTTTTTTTTTATTTTGATAACTTCTGGTGGAAAAAATACCTAACTACATACTATTAATAACTCATTCGACCTCATCCACACCAACTGTTAATTGGAACTAGTTTGAAACTTGACTAAAATACAAAAATAATAAATAAATCAAATCGTAAAAAAAAAACTTTTACAAAAACCATATCTTAAAGATTGTCATCTATGCACTATGTCTACAATGCAAATAAAGAAAATACCAAATTACCTTAACGCAACCATATCCAACAAAATCGGAACCGTGTCAAAGTTTTTAAATAATTTTAAACTTGCCAATGCCTAACTAAAGGAACCATAGTAACAATTTAGTCAACTCGAGGTATTTATCTCAATCTGAAATTCAGCACCAATAACGTACACTGAACACTGTGTAGGGGTCACATATTTCGCAAATCCGAGGGCACTGTAGGACGGGACTCATACAGGGCTGATAAGATGTGGAGAGTTGGTGCACTGGTTCGCGCACTCCGCACTCCGCGGACGCGCTGCGCGGCCAGCTGTCCGACGCAAACGCGTCACCGATCTGAACCGAACATAAACTCACGTGTAAATATAGAATCTCTACATACACACAGACAGAACAGGAACACGAGCCGCTATACATGGAATATATCCATCGCCTCGTCTACGTCTCTCTTTATATCATCGCTTTATAGCTGATACATACTACTGAAAATGTTCATCTGTGATTACTTCGGGATGGAACCTGCCAGAGCGTAAATAAAAGAGTACAGTTAGGAGTTTATGTTATAACATTGATTTCACAGTAAATAGTTATCCTGAATAAATAGGGCACGATTACTAATGGGATGGCGTCATTCAACGGCCAGGGTTATCGCAGATCTCAGTCGCACAAAGAACACAACGTAATCGAGATCCTAGCGTATAGTTAAGGATACTACTGTAAATCTAAATTTTCTATGCTTAAAGGTGCCAACGAATATGAAAATAAATCAACTCTAATTAACATCAACAAAATAATTGCAAAAAATCGCAACGATTCCGACATAACTGACTGAAGCAATTTACACTGCATTTCTAGTTTAATTAACTCAAATTGACTGAAAGAACCAAATCGACTAATCATTTCACAGACACATACGCCCACTGAAACAGTCGTCGGAAAATAACTGGCATTGCGTGAAACACAATTTAGATAATCGATACCCAATATGCAGCGCAACGTGAATCATATTATTGATATTAAACTTATTTAATTTTGTAGAACCAGATACCTACTTATTATTTCTATTAAATTAAAAAAGTTCATGTTGTGCATGTAAGTTGGTAAATAATAGTGAAATATTGGACAGAATTTCTGAGAATAAACGAATGAGGTAATGTCGGTAATGCGGCAGCGGACAGCGATTGTCAAGGAAACGAAATGAAAAACAAATGGCAGCGTTTATGGGTCGCTGCACATGAGCGCAACTTGAACAAAAATACAATGATGAATTAGAAAGCAGATACAAGAGCAAAATTTGTCGCCGGCATTACCTTGTTCATGTTTACGCATTAACTTAACTAAATTTCATTCTTTTTCCCGACTGCGCGACTAAGAATGGTGATACACCTCTTTATCTGTCTATTCTTTTAGGTATATGATTGTTGTGCTGAGCAACTACTGAGTGAGAAAAACACCCAGACCGATTTAAGTTATACTTTTCTTAACCGACTTATCCCTATTTTGCTGGGTATCTTCTGTTATCAACGCAACGCTTTCAATTAATACGATCATTTCATAGGTTACTGTAAAAAAGTATTTAACCTAACTTACCCCTAACGATACAATCACTCAATTTATTGATATAAACCAAATCTGACGGTTAGTTTTTTCGCTAAGTTTGAATACTTTAAAATACGTCGGTAAACTTAATGTTAAGCTTACTTACTTTCCCACACTCATGACTTGAATTCTAGAACAAGTACCAAACAAAACTCTAGGAATAAAACATATTCAGTCAGTTTTAAAATTCGAAAGCCGAAAATATATTTAAATAAATTTGATCAAGTGAATTGATGGTGATGGATGCCCGACAACATAACCCATCGATCATTAAGAGCCTTACATCCTTAGTCGCCCAGTAAAAACTCTACTAGAAGATATGGAATAATGCTAGCCTGAGCCGACTCTGTACTTCAATCTAAGAAGCCACTCATGTGTATGTTGCATACACTACATACAGCTGTGTAGTGTCGCGACATGTCGAATAGCTAAAGCATTTTATCCCGCGGGGCTCATAAGAGGCGACTTGGGTTCTAGGGTTTTTTAAGTTAAGTATTTTATTGGGGGATGTGGCTGGAGACCCATCACCAATTTTTCCCCCGATCAACATCCGAAAGTTTTTTTAGGAGTTTCTAATGAAATTCTGAGACTTCGGCTATCCTTTTTTGGGTGCTATATTCGTGAGTATAAGTACGTGCCTGTAAATTCCATAACCTGTCAGGAATAGTGATATATGCCTTGAATACGTACTGATTAATAAATTTTCCCTTTTTTGAACCGCTTAACAATCGGATATATAGAAGCCAAATTCTATAGTGTGTTCTAAAAGACCCAGCAAGAAATGTTGAACGATTTCTTCTCTAGAGAAGATAATTCTTAGAATCGTCGATAGTGATACCATGCTGAGCCTGTTTTACAAACATGCATATAATTGTTTGATTGTACGTATACCAGGTATTAAAGTAGTAACAATTAAATTTAGCCTATTTACAATCAAGCTAAATACCGCAGCATAATTGGTGAAATCCTTTAAGTAGGTGTAATTAAAATTAATTCTTTAAACTCAAGCGAATATGAGTTATCTTGGATTTTCCGGTGCGTGTTTTGTTTATGCACTATTCTCACTTTGGAACTGAAATCTCTCGGGTTATTTGCTGATAACTAACTGTATCGGATTACTGTATTAGCTGTGTAGTGTCGGCTTAAAATAGCACTACCCCATTTCTTCCCGTGGGTTTACGCAAGAGATGAGAGAAACGAGACGACTAAGGGAATTAGGGCTTTTTAAGGTATTTATGGGTGATGCGGTTGGAGACCCATCACCAACCACCTTTATTTTACCACATCTTTTCTCCACTCAACTTCCAAAAGTGGCTGACAATTTTCTAATTCATCAGCTCTGGCTACCCCTGCTAGGTATTTATAGAGTATAAGTATGTATGTTTTATACAGGTTTTGCTTTGAATTTGAGTTTGTTCCTGTAATTATCAAACATTAAAATTATCTTGGGCGAAGGTAAATGTGTCTTACCCTATTGTTAGAAAATTCTAGCTTTACTGGAGCGAATACCGCGAAACTGATCAATAGTGTTTATATTGGAAACAATGAACTATTCTAACCGACTTAACAAAAACTGTCTAACTTTATACCGTCGTGGCTATAGGAAGACTGACAAGAGACAAGCATATTTTCTTCAATCTTTATTAATCATTATTTATAAAGTTAAATTGGATTTGACAGCAAAACACTTTTTCTCCAGGAAAAGGGCTATAAAAGCTGCATAAATAGGGATATACAAAACAAGAATGCAGTTAAGAAATCTATTGACAACTTTTCCTATCACTTTCTCACTCCGAGTCTTGAAAATTTGAAGTGCGTATACTTTACTTTTTACGTAAATATTAAAAATCTAAATTTAAGTAAACAGACTCAAATCCGTAAATTGTAAGCACTGAGAAATAGATTTCGTTGTAAGGATTGAAAGGCCATTGTTTTATTCATGCTTTAGTATGAAATATTTGATAAGTAGTTCTCTGTATACTCTTTGCTGAAGTTAGAAATACGATAAACTAGACTTTTCTAAGCTAGCAGAGATGCGTTTTATTTTATTTTGCATTTACATACCCTATGGTAAAAAGCATTTTGTATTTTATTTGTAGAAATTTTTGTGTAGATTTTGAAATGCTAAATACATTTATGTATGCGTTTATGACTAAGATTAATCAATATGACCTGTCAAACAAAATGAAATGAAGGAATGAGGCTAATACTGCCGCCGAGGGTGCGTTTGGCTCATCGCGTCATCACATCATATGTTTAATTAAAGACATGAGAGGGAAGTCTGTATCCTCATAAACCACATTATAGTAAGTGTAACCTATGACAATGAAATTCTATATCGTGTTTTTCATTTAATTTAAGACAAGGTGAGGGCCTTTGTTAAAACTGTAAACTCACCCTATAATAAATAAATAACAATAAAAATAACTGTTAAACAAATGATCACTGTATATTTGTTAATGTGTTTAAAATATAAAACTACATTTTTTAAAATAATATTGCATCTTGATGTTATTTTCAAATATTATTTTCACTGTTTCTTGTATAACTACAAATAAGACATTAATCGTGCAGAACTCACCTTTTGCTAATTTTATTTTCATCTTCGTCTTCATTCCCACTAGACCTCTCCGACTCATCCTGAAACAAAAAAACATTGTTAATTTACTCTGATTACAAGCACACCGTTGCGCAAGACAAGGGTGAATTAAAGGCACGCTATGTCCTCAAAAAGACTTCAGCCATGTGCCTGAGTTCCTTTATTAGGATGGGAATTGGTAGACGATTTGTTTCAAAGTCTCTTATATTATATCAGATAATTTCTAACATGGGAAATGCGGTGATTGGCTAGGAGTACGTATTCAAAGATTAAGACAATAACTGGTATTAGGTTTTACCGGTATGTCTTAGGATCTATCGACATAAATTTTAAAATGTAAATGTTTTTTTTAAAGGGTTGGAGAGTTCATTTTAACCTCGTTACACTTTTTGCTTCCGTTTATTATATTTTTATCAACACGGTGGAATTTAAATAATCGATTTTCGTTTCGTTCTTGCCTGCTCGATCATGGTTTCCTCTGTAACTTAAATTTGTTAATAAAGATGATTTCATTGAAAGCATAAACCAATGAGTCAGGAATTATAAAAAAATCAAAATCGTCAAAAAGTTTATTTTTTAAAATTAAGTTAACAACTTACATTTTTTAACGTCAAATTTTTTAAATTTATCATTAGTCCGTTGCTTTGGAAGGTGTTCGTAAAGAAAAGAAGCAACAAAGAAACTCTTTACATTCACATTTTTTCATTTTTACAATTTTGGGTCATATTTTTACTTTATAAAAGATTTTCTATGCGACCAAACCAAGCGCTAGTTTGACATAATTAACTAAATTGTCCATCACAAAAACCTATCACATAACGTGAGAAGAAAAATCCTCACCAGACAATTATTCCTGGGAATAACGAGGGAAGATTTATAGCTTTACGGACACGGTCATTTGCGCGTTGGGTTCTTGTCGTTTAAAAAATCTTGAACACTGTAGTAAGATTTCTTTAAAAGCATATCTTTAATGGCCTTTTTAAAAGATACCACAGGCAATTCCAATATGTCAGAAGGAAGTTTGTTGAACATTTTGAGGGATAGTCCCATAAAGGAGTTACTTACTTTATTAAGTCTCCACTTCGGTTCGTTAAGTTTGTCCTTATTTCGAGTGTTATCAGTATGCCTATCACTAACTTTACTAAATTGTCCAATATGCTTTTTGGCATACATTAAATTCTCAAATATGTATTGACAAGGGACAGTTAAAATGCCAATATCTTTATTTCGCGCAACGAATACCTCGACCTTAACATGTAGATAGATTGAAGATGCTGTAGCATCAAGTTGAGCTAACTATACTGTTTCAAACTCACATGGACTAAATGTACATTCGAGATAGAGGCATTTAAAAATAACTTAAGTCTTAAAATCAAACGTTCACCCCGTATATCCCCGTGATTTAAGGGTGGAAGAGATACTTATACTTCTGATCATGACGCGACGTTATTGTCACCTGGTGTTCAAAGTAACATAATCTAAAAAAATAATCTTATTGAATTTAAAAATTTAAACGTTATTTTAATTAATTAGTAAATTACGTAAAGTGAAGATTGCTTAGGTACCCTATTAGGGATTAACGGTCACGTCGTATTTCTCTGAATGGGTGTCATGGCTCGGGTACTTTACTCTGATCATCACGTGGCTTTGATGTAGTGTTCAACCCCACGTTTAGCTTGGACGTTGCATTCACGTGACAGGGGTAAGTTCTATCGCTGCTTTCTCGAAAATACACTGTTACATGACTCAGCACCGCACAGCCATTTTCAGTTCCTCGCTATGTTTTTTCTCACCGCTATCAACTTTGATAAATTAACAACACATATGACTTAAGAATAAACATTGGTGTAGGTATTTTTTTACGCACTTCTCCTACATTAAATACGACGGTATTCCAACTGAGATATAAAAGTAGTTAAAATAAATAGCAGCTATCAAAACTTTTAGTTTAGATACGCACATGATTGTGCATAAAAAGTAATACCAAATTTTAGTGATAATTGTTGCATGAAGTGTTTAATTTTTTTAGCCAACGAAAACCAGGTCAGGGTTATACGACTTTAGTCGTATTACCAATAAATTGTAATTTTTGGAGTCTTAATTTGGTGCTCAAACCTCAGACCTTTACGTATTGTATTTTTAATGATTAATAAATCTGTTGCCTCAGCTAAGTTTAGGTAGACATTTTCAAGCTATAGATCTATACATAATCGTAAAAGAGTTACGAACATATATTTATGCAATACTATAGTGCTTACATATACTCACGGCTATAAATCCCTTAACGGGGTAGCCGGAGCTTTGGAATGAGAAATTCCTCAGCCACTTTTGGAAGTTGATTGGGGAAAAGATGGTAATAATAAATGTTTTTGGTAACGGGTTTCCAACCGAATCGCCCAAAAACCACTTAAAAAGCCCCTATACCCTTAGACACGGCAAAGATTATTAATATTCTATTTTATTGAAGTCCATTCTTTATTCGTATTTGATTCCGTTACACACATAGACACAACCGAAGCTAATATAAGTGTGTTAATGAATGGAATAAAGTTAAATAGTCATTGGTCCTTGTTTGATGACAACAAATTTTTCACCTTACTACTGTAACTAAGAACCACGAATATCGTCAAAAAATAAGATGCGATAACAAATCGAATTTATATTAATTTTTTTTTATATTTTTTATACCAAAAATTTGGCCACCCTATTTTGAGGTGAGGTAGGTTTTGGTGTACGTATGGGTTTAGGTTCATGCAACATTTCAGAACATAGTATTTATGGATTCGAAATTGCAAGATCAATTCATGCAAGTTATAACATATATAGTGAAGTCTGAAGTAACTAGGTGTTTCATACAATCACAGAGAGGTTTAGTTACTACCTTTATCTTTTACTTGCTTTAACTAAAAACCTTACAGGATAAGCGATCAAATGAGATGTTTGGTGGATGAGAAGGTGATTTTTGGGCAATGCGGTTGGAGACCCATAACCAAAAACCTTTACTTTACAATCTTTCCCCCACTCAACTTCTAAAAGTGGCTCGGGGTTAGTGAAGTGACTGATTAATCATTAATATTGTCACATTTATTGTGCCATAAGTAAATGCATTTTTGTGTGATATCGTTGGAAAACATTGTGACTCTCTTATTTATTTTATGGATATAATACATAAATGTGGCACTGACATTCATGTATTATTACTTACTTAAAAAACTTATCATATTCATGTAAATTAACTTACTTGACTTAGCAAAACAGAAAAGCATGGTACCTTTTAGCATGTTTAAGGGTATTTTGGCAACATTTTGTTTGATACACTCTGTTTATGCTTAATAATTCTAAGGCTGCATCACAGTATTGTTATTAATAATAATCATAGCACCTTGAAATGTTAAAAACTTTACATCTTTAATCTCTGACCAACAAAATTATAAAAAAATGGATTGAAGATAGCTCACCAATATGACATAAACCTAGATGACATTTACCAAATACTTCTCTTTACAAGAAAAAATCACTTGATTTAACAAGAGAACATCACTACCCCTTTTTACCCATGGGTGTCGTAAGAGGCGACCAAGGGTATGGGGCTTTTTTAAGTGGTATTTGGGTGATGCGGCTGGAGACCAATGATACTTTATGGCTGTGAGTATATGAATTAATTTATGTAATTCTCATTTACTCTGACAGATGCCTTAATTGCAATTTATTGGTTGTTTTATGTAGTCGCATAAGAAGCATGAGAGCAGAGTAAATGCAGTAGATATGTGATAGATCCCTCAAAAAAATTTGTAATGTTAGGTATGTGATTGAGTGAGAAATAGCCTGATTCGTGAAAAGTATGGTGTGAAAAATGATATTGTCAAAAACATAGAAACAAGAATGATGACATGGTTTGGCCACATTCAGAGAATGGTTGATAGTAAATTTTATAGTATTTGATTGGTGAAAGAGATCTATAAAGCCAATGTGGAAGGTAATGCTAGTAGAGGACAACTTTGGAGGACTCATTGGACCAAATAGAAAATGTGCTCAAAAAGGCAGGTGTCCTAAGTAAGAAAAATAAAAGAGCATTGATAAAAAGATTGATGGATGTGAACGAAGCTAGAGAGGTTTGCCAGGGTACTGCCTACCCCAATGGGAACTAGCAGCGTCAGTATATGCATGTATGTATGGTTTTATAAATGTTTGGCAGAAAAAACAATGGGCAATCAATAAAAGTGATTAAGGCATTAGAAGTACATCACTTTTCATAATAAGCCTGCCAATTTAACTTTTGTTTCTAAAACCTCTATTTTTGAAAACATGTCTTTTTGTTTTGATTGTGCAATGATGAGTTTTCTATTCTATTAATATATATATGTGAAATTTTGTTAAATTTATTTATCACTTTATGAGAACTTCCTATATTATTTTTTAAATTAACCAACCAAAATAAACAGAAGACATTGAGTGACTCAGAAAAAACAAATAACAATGGAAAGAAAAGAAGTGAATGATGATAATTAATTCCCTTTGGACTAAAATTTGTGTAATTGATGCATTTATATGGAAATAATTTATAATTGATTAGTTGATATATTACTTTATTAAGATTGACCAATTAAAATGAATTTTAAATAAAAACAAAAAAGATCTTAATTCAGGTTCTTAATAACTTATTTAAGATTACTTGATAACATATAATATGATCATATCATAACATTATCATGGCAGGAACATCATAAAATAAACATAGTTGTTTTTTAGTATAGTCCTGAAAAGAAAAAAAAGAGGTTTCTAGCTACTATGATTGATCTATATATTGATCTGCCACTGACATTACAGCAAATGTTATTACCATTGTTTCTACTGTGCTTATGGTTCTATTAATAATTCAATGCCTTTGGTAACAGACTTTGGTATCCCTTCTTGTATTATATTATTAACTCAACAATAACACTAAACGAAAAAGAAATGGAATACCAAAAAAAAACACATAGCAATAGGTAGATGTTGTCAAAGTGTACTGGCACTGAAAATAAGGACAAGTTTGACCTTCTTCTGATTATTACACCTAAGTTCAGGGTTAGGTTTGCAGATGTAAACTTAGATTTTTTTTAATCTATATTTTATGAATAACAGGGTTGCTTAGTGTGCTGGTGTGGAAAGGGTAGCTAACATATTTATGGTGTGGGACACTTAGGATTTTATTAAATTGCGAAAGAAAACTTAAATGCTACTCCTAATGGCTGTATATAATTGTACTGTGTCAAGATATTTTCTAAACATATGCTAAATACCAAAACCAAAAACGAGCATATGAACAAAAAGTTGACATACATTATTTAACAATAGATAGCGATAAGTTAAAAAGGATTTATATTTACCGTCTTTTTAACTGCTTGTACACTAGGAGAACGTCGAATTGTGACCAGTGCCATACCACAATTACCACTATGTTATAGTAGAATCATAGTAAATTAGAAGCAATTTTCAGCACAAAGAACCGATTGATAAGACATTATTAGCTGTTTCCGATAAACAAACAAACACTGCACAGAAGCGTTGGGTGATACATAAGATACATTAAGTCAAGACTATTAGAATATCACTATCACATCACAATAAAACAGATTTATTCGTTTTCTCCTCCTCATCATCATCCACTAAACCATTTTGTTTATTTATTTATCCAATCAAATCCAATACCTTCGCGATACTGGATTGGAGATTTTTTGAGCCATGTTTTTTTTTAGTCTGTTGTATTCTGAATTTGGACCTTCGGTACCTAGGTACTTTTAAAACTGTTTTAATGCCAAAAAACCAAGCCCAAATTCGGTTGACATTTAACTTCAATGCTAAGATACTACGTGTAAACGCTTTTGATGTTTAGCTTGGATAGAAATGCTATACCTATACCTGCGGATTTCGAGTTCCAATAGAAATTTCGTTTTCGATCAGAATGATCCACATAGAATAAAGAGTACCCAGAATCCGCTCACGGCCATATTGATAGTCCTATCACATTGGTTTCACTTGCCAGTCAACGCACTCAGTCGGTTAGAATTAGAAGCTTCGAAAGCATAGATGATAATGTATATGTTTGAAAGTGACGACAAGCCAAAACAGCTCCACAAAAAAATTGATAATGATGACTTGCGGACTTCCAACTTGTCGAAATATAGTAAATATCAAAGCTAAAGGACTGGGAATCACGTTTCACCGGTGACTATTGTTTATTTCTACATATTTTCGATGATTCAAAGCTATTTTGTTTTGTTTACATTATGAGTTTTTATACGCCGCCATGTCAGTGTTGCAAGCGCAAAAAAACTCAAATTTTCAACAAAATATTATTGCGTTTTTGAAGAAATTCTAAAAGAATGTGTTTAAATCAAAAGGGCTTCTTTGACATTCGCAACTCTACCTGCACAGCTTATTGCTGTTGTTCTTCTTAGTATAGAATTAATCAATGAGTTTTTTGATTAGTAGTTAATTTCAGCTGTGTAGTGGGCTTATAATAGCACTACCCAATTTCTTCCCATGGGTGACCGTAAGAGGCGACTAAGGGTATTGGCGCTTTTTAAAGGATTTTTAGGTGATGCGGTTGGAGACCCATTACCAAAAACCTGTATTACAATATTTATTTTATCTTATTTTACAAACTTTTCCCCCCTCAAATTCCAAAAGTGGCTGATGAATTTCTTATTTCAAAGCTCTGGCTACCCTTTCTAGGGATTTATAGCCGTGAGTGTAGTAGCCGTATGAATGTAGTTAATTTAGAAAAGGTGTTGCTAACTATTTTTCTTGACTTATAAAAAATAAATTTACGAGAATTTGGCGATATATGTTTTACCTTGCAACATTGAGGGGCGTGAAGTGCAGTGAGAGCGGGGGGATTATTGGACCATTATTGTCGAACCACTTGTACTTGTACCCTTTATCGACTGTGTGTCGAACCGACACAGATTACAATATAGATACTACGTATCAGATAGGAATCTTACTCTAGCGTTTTTGGTACAGTAGGCACGTTAGTTTAGAGTTTGACATGTTTTTACTTTTATTTTATATTGGCTTTACGGTACGTATCGAGACCTTTTGTGCCAATTTTTCTTTCATTGGTAAACGTACGCGTACGTAGGCGGGAAATTTGAAATTATGTGGTTTGCTTGGGTAGGTGGCACGCACCCATATATACTGAAATCCCACAAACTATTCACTATTTGCCAAATGTCTATCATTTTGGTAAAAAGGGTCTCAATAAAAAAACAGCATATAATTTATTTCTTTTTATTCTTAAGTCTTTTTTTACATTTAGCTAACGCTTTAGCTTGCATATTCGGCAAATCCTTATGTGACAGTCTTAACAGATCCACTCCTCTCAAAATTCTATTTATGATGTTACACCAGTTATCGCACCACGCATAATATTTATGCCCTTACTATTTAAAAAATCCCACAGGCATATAAAACTTTTCAGGGTTGTTACAAAGTTTTTTTGTGAAGGCACCATTACTTCTTTTCCTTTGTCCAGGAACCTCATTTCTTCTAATGTCTTTATACTTTTTATCCAGAATTCTTGATGTTCAGACTTCTTCGTGACTGCCCGTCGTAGAGGTTTCCCCATAATTTTAATTCCAGCTGCAGCTCCGTTGCATGAGTCAAATAATTTGTCAAAGAAAGTGACAATATCAGCTGTGTTTTTTAAAGTTGGGCTGACGGGTTTTCCATCTGGGTAAAGGGCTGTAACAAAAAAACTGGAATTTAATACACCCACTACTGCTATAGTTCTCAAGCTATTGTACATATACTCTGTTTGTTCAATAGTACAATTTGTGATACATGATAGTATTTTGTCACTACTTATTCAGCTAAATTGCTCACGCCTTTTATCTCAAATTGGGGTAATCAGAGTGTTAAGATTTTAAGGAATCTCAACCATATATAGATGTTTCAAGGGGAACAGATGTTAAAACAAGTAGTCACTGGTAATTGGTTGCTAACCCGATCTCCAATTGAATACTAATGGCTCTTAACTCCCTTGCATGGCTCTCACGACACCCAAGGGAAAAGATAGGGAATACTTAAAACGTGAAACACTAAGCATCACTGTTTGTTCATTATAATAAAAAAAAAACATAAAATAACTTACGAAATAATGATGTGTAGGTTAGTGCACTTGCAACTGTAGAACTCAAAACCTTAGTACAATTCTTGACCTGAAATATAAACACATCTAATCAGTTAGGCAGGAAAAATATAAACTGCAACTGTATATCAATCAGGTTTAAATAGCACTTCCATAACTATTTTACTAATCAGGGATCATATGGAAACTAATTTATTACAAGTAAAAGTAATGATGTTGTAATGATGTTCTAATGATGATACTTAAGTTAAAAAATAATACAATTATAAACTTTTCACTTTGTTTCCCTTTTATTAACCTTAACCTTTTATTATTTTAAATTAATTTTATTATTTTACTAACCTTCATTTTTTTTATTTTATCTGGTATCACGTAATCATCATTTAGTTTTTTCAGCATGCGCATATCTGCAAGTTCGCGGTCCACCATATAAACATCCATAATGTCACTCCATTTCGAAATTTTTCCCTCGTGTTTAATGTTTTTAGTTATAAAATTATTTCTAACACCCTTGATGAGGTGGGGTGGATCATAAAAAACATTAAGGCGGTTTTCTCCAATGATAATGGTATCATCTGTTATAAAACAAAAAGTTTTAAAACCTTGAATAATTTTAGTAAATTCCATTACACTATACATATAGAACTAAACGTACCATAATTGTTATACTCTCTTCTAGAGTCTTCTTTTAATTTATTAAGAGCCGACTGAAATGCTGACCCCTGGTCGGATACCAACTGTAAGCTACTGAAGCTAGTTCCGGGATCACCCAAATCAAAGTCCAAAATATATCACAAAACGTTTATTCGATTTTGGAAACACACAAAAGACTTCGCCGTACAACCGTTAGATGCAGACTCATAGCAAAACTACCTGACATTTAACATTAAAAATACATAACACCCACAAAATTTATAAAAATGACAGATACATTATACGTTCATAAAATTCAAATTTAAAAAAACTAAAACTAACGCTAAAGCGCGCCGCCATCGCTTACATTCCCCACCCCAGTGCTATCAGCACGAATCACCAACAGAAATAGGTGCGATGCGTGTCGCGGCGCGCAGCAGGAGACCACTCGCCGTGCGCACTTCCACCACTCTCACCCGACCATCCTTACCTGGGAATACTCGCGCTATGAGCCCCTTGGGCCAAGAGCACCTGGGACTGTTAGGATCGACAACTAAAACCAGGTTACCTACCTCAAGTGGTTTCTCCTCGCTGTTCCATTTTTGACGGGGAAGTAATGTGGGTAAATACTCTTTGACCCATCTGGACCAAAACATATCAGCTAATCTTTGAGCTGATCGCCACCTTTTTCGTAAAGAAAGATCACCGTCATCATATTTTCCAATTGTGGGTCCACTGACGGAGGTTCCAATCAAAAAATGGTTTGGTGTAATCGACTCTGGGCAGCTAGGATCATCTGTATTTACGTAAGTCAATGGTCTGCTGTTGATAATAGACTCCACTTCAGCCAACAATGTTGCAAGTGTATCAGGGTGCGGAGAACGTTCCTTTAAAATTACACGTAGCGATGTTTTTACCCCTCGTATCATCCTCTCGTATACCCCACCCCAGTGTGGGCTTCCTGGGGGTGAAAAGACCCAATCAGATCCATTGTTTAGACCTTCATCCCTCAAAGAAGTATTATCTAAATCTAGAAAAGACTTTCTTAGTTCCTTTTCAGCCCCTCTCAAATTAGTTCCATTATCAGAATAAAAGAAACGAGGCCACCCTCTACGCGCCGCCATACGTCGTAACGCCATAATTAAGTCATCTGTAGTAAGAGATGAAACTGTTTCCAAATGAATCGCACGTACCGTCATACAAGTAAATAGAACACCATAGCGTTTCTCTTTCCTTCTACCAATAGAGACCTCCATGGGGCCAAACAAATCAATACCGCAGTGAGTGAAGGGGCGCTGATGATGAGCTACTCTCGCAGCAGGTAAGTCACCCATTCTGGGTACCTGAGGAGTACACTTACGTATTCTACATAACATACATTTTGATATAACATTTTTAACAGTCGGCCTTAGTTTAATAATCCAATATTTTTGTCTAAGCTGATTAACAACAGTTTCTTGGTTACAATGCGCAGCTTTTCTATGGTAGTGGGACACAATAAGTTTAGTTAAACAATGACGTCCATCCAAAATGATGGGATTTTTTACTTGAATATCAACTTCTGCGTTTTTTATTCGACCATCTACACGCATTATCTCATTTCCATCCAAAAAAGGTGATAAAATTCGCAACTTGCTCGAACGAGGCAAACAACGCTTGTCCTTTATAATATTCAAATCATTTTCAAATGATTGTTGTTGCGCATATCTTAGTAGCAAATGTTCAGCTTGCTCGAGAATAGCAGAATCCAATTTTACACTTTGTTTTTTACATTTAGCAATAAATAATAAAACCATAGCAGTACTTCTGACTAAGCGCAACCACGATGAAAATCGACACACATCTGGTATAGGAAAATTATTAGCCGGTAACGGGGATGACTGTGTCACTAAAATATTATCACAATATTTACCTTTTGTTTCGATTACGTCTCTTGGCCATAAACTTTCCTCTAAATGCAAAAACTCGGGACCGCTAAACCATCTTGTTTTAAATATATTCATCTCAAACGACTCTCTTGTAGCCAAATCAGCTATATTACATTTGGTGGGAACATAACGCCATTCCTTAATAGAGGTACACTCGTCGATTTCCCCTAATCGGTTGGCTTCAAACGTATTATATGTTCGTTCATTGTTACGGATCCAGTGAAGTACCGTGGTCGAGTCACACCATAGGAATTTTTGTTGCGGTTTTAGTCTATGTTCCTCTATTAATGTTTTTCCTAATCGTGCTGCCAGTAAAGCAGCCTGAAGTTCCGCTCGCGGCATTGTTAGGGGTTTAACAGGCATTACTCTACTTTTACTTGCAATAAACGAAACATATATCTTTCCGTTACTGTCTACCCAACGCCAATAGGCTACAGCAGCCATCGCTTTACTAGACGCATCACTAAAAATATGTAATTGTAACCTGTTATACTGCGTATTCCTAGCCGCTGCTACGCCATCGTCGTAGGCGCTCGTAGCCTCCTGCGTAGCATCGTGCATCGTAGGCTCGAACGTCGCGGTAGCTCTGCCAATAGTAGCTATCTCGCTCTCTCTCGTAACATCGCCCATCATCATATTCATATGATATCTTGGAATTCGAACATTTCCCATTTCTTTAAGTAGGTCGAGCCACTGACACCATTTTCTATATATTTCATCTGGTATGTCTTCGTCCCAACCGACCTTGAGTCTCCATGTATCCTGTAACATTATACGACCTTGGACAGTAAATGGGGTCAAAAAACCAAGTACGTCGAATACTGACATAATTACACGTAACATAACGCGTTTATTCGGTCGTTGTTTTCCAGAGATGATACTCTGTGGGATGCGTTTTAAAGATAAATCAAAACCTAATAGATCATCCTTTGGATACCAAATCATACCCAATATTCTTTCAGAAATACTACCTTCTATATTAAATTTGCATATTGAATTACCCCAAGTCTTTTTAGGCACGCTGTTTAATACGGCAGCGCTATTACTTATCCAATTTCTTATCTCAAAATTGCCCTCTTTATGAATTAATGATATATTTTTTACCATCTCTATTGCAGTTAACTCGTTCGGTAAACTCTGAATATAATCATCCATGTAATGATAATTACATATTGCATCAACCACATGCGGCATGGATGATGAATAGCGTGAGCCATTTTTATTTTTAATATACTGTGCAATAAAGGGAGAACAGTTAGCTCCAAAAATTAATGAATTCATAACATACGTTTTAGGTGTATCACAGCTGTTGCTACTCCAAAGAAATCTCAGGGCATGCTGGTCCTCCTTTCGTATCTTCACCCTGAGAAACATATCCTTTATATCCCCTGTTACAGCGACCCTGTCTTCCCTGAAACGAAGCATAATACCAAATAGTGATGATAAAAGGTCTGGTCCTGTCAGAAGATAATCATTCAAACTATATCCTTTACTTTTAGCTGCGGCGTCAAATACCAAACGTAGCTTCTCCTTATTTGGGTTATCAACCCCAAAATGCGGCAAATACCAAATCTTAGACCCCGCAACTGTTTCATTGTTTCCTACTATTGACGCATAATTATTTTCTAATAAGTGACTGATTCTCTCATTATATCTTGTAGCAAACTTCGGATCCTTATTCATTTTATTGTGAATATTCCTTAACCTATTCAACGCAACAGGGTAAGAATCAGTTAGCTCACAATTTTCATTTTTCCACGGCAAACCAACATACCACTCACCATTAACGAGCACAGAAGTCTTGTCCAAGATAGCCACGGCGCGAGCATCATTTGCGTTCTCGCGAGATTTACATGATATACCCATTGAGTCCAAAGCGAAGGATTGTTTTACCTCATTGTACATCTCACGTAATAATTGCTCCTCGAGGTTTGGATGGCTGTCGTTTTGAGTGACAAAAGTGGCAGAATTGTCATATGTAAAAAATGACCACTCACCTGCTGCGCACCGCGGAACACGTACCACACCATGTAAACACCACCCTAGGGGAGTAAGCGTAGCGGACGGCTCATTAGATCTACCTAATTGTATTTTCATTGGCGACATTAAATGATAGTTGTCCTGCCCTATTAGTATTTCAGGTTTTATGTTTGAACTTATAAACTCTGAACGCAAACCTTTTAAATGAGTATACTTATTTATATCTACACACGAAATATCCTGGTAAGGTAAATTCAACTGATCAATACTCTGAGCTACAATATTATGAACTCTATTATCCTTGCCAGAAAGCTTAAAATTCAAAACAGTTGTACTACATTTTAGTTCGTTATCACACCATGCACCGCTCACTCGTAATGTTTTTTGTTTACCACATAAATTCAGACGATTTGCTAGTTCACTACTAATTAATGTCACCGTGGACCCGTCGTCGAGCAAAGCCGTAGTATCCACATAGCCATTTTTGCCATATATACGAATAGGCAGCACTTTTAACAACACTTTCACTGGCGCGTTCGTGTTTACATGGGAAACAGTTTGTATTTCGGAGCTACTGGCGTTCGCGCTCGTACAAGATGGAGTGCGCGCTGCCGCCGCCGCCGTCGACACTGCCTGCTGTTGTCCGCTGTCTTGCAATGTCAAGGTCGCCCGGTTTTTATCTTCGGCGAAATGTAATAACTGGTGATGTTCTCGACCGCACCCATCCTTGTCGCACACGGGAGCTGAACATGTATCGCGGCTGTGTCGAGCAGCTATACATTTATAACACAAGCCATTACGTTTCACAAACTGCCATTTAGTCTTTCGCATGGCCTTTTTAAACTGTTTACATTCTGATATTTTATGTTTAGCTTTTCGACAGAATAAACATAAACTGGAAGTGTCCGTATGCATCAAGAATGTTTTATTTTGCAGAGGTTTTTCGATGTTTATTGTACTGGCCGTAGCTGATATTTTCACTGCTTCTCGCGTTAAAAACTCTGACAAAATGACCAAGCGTGACTCATTGCTTTGCATGATACGATCATAACTGTAATCCGACCATTTTGAAATTAACACAGCGGGTAGTTTTGACAAAATAATAGAAGTAATAGAGTTACCTCGTAAATATTCGTCCCTCTGAACCGCTTTCACTGCTTCCACAAAATTCTTTATTTTCACTGAGAAACTAATTACTTCTTTATGATATTCGTTAGGCAGTGGTGTTAATTTTTTTATGTCATACATTATTCTTTTTATTATACAGTCAGGATTACCGAAACGAAGCTCCAAAGTATCCATAACTATTTCTGGCGATGTAGCACAGATAAATAAGCCACTGACCGCATCTTTTGCCGCACCTCGAAGACATCTCTTCAATCGCCCTAAGTTTTCAGCCTCCGTATATCTGCATAAGTGGGTAGAATCTTCATAGGTTTTTTTAAAATAAAGCCACTCCATCGAATCGCCCGAAAAGTCGGGTAAATCTCTTGATGTACTCAATCGACCAAGTAAATGACCGTTAGGTACATTATTCGCTGCAACCGACTTGGTAATATCCTTCAGCGCGCTAGTCAATTGCTGTATGGTGTAGTTGACATCAAATGTCGCCGCCGCGTCTTGTGCCGGGGGCCCGGGTAAACCATGGGAGACGCGCGGTCGTTCTACCGCCATACTTTTTGACAAATTGTCGTCCGGGTTTTCTTCATGCTCGGAGACCTTCTGACGTGACCTAGTGTAACTAGCCTGATTCTCCAACCAATTATCCAAGTCGCCTTCTTTTTGTGGACTGTAATAACTTTTTTCCTCGAGTTCTGCATCTGCCATTGCTATTTGAACTTGAGCCTCCTTATCAATCAGGTCCATCTCGATGGCCGCCTTCTTGGTCGCTGCCTCCAACAGCACCTGCTTCTTCCGTAATTCCACGGAAGCCGATGACCTCTTTGTCGAAGCTCTACTGCTACCACAGGACAGTTTATGACGTAGATAACCTGCAGCAAGGTCTTCCTCCTGCTTTTCCGTACGCCTCGCAGCACGCTCCTCTCGGGCACTCATTTTCTTCTGTGGCGGAGTATCAAAAAGATTTGGCATGATCCGGCTCGAATGACCAATGTAAGCTACTGAAGCTAGTTCCGGGATCACCCAAATCAAAGTCCAAAATATATCACAAAACGTTTATTCGATTTTGGAAACACACAAAAGACTTCGCCGTACAACCGTTAGATGCAGACTCATAGCAAAACTACCTGACATTTAACATTAAAAATACATAACACCCACAAAATTTATAAAAATGACAGATACATTATACGTTCATAAAATTCAAATTTAAAAAAACTAAAACTAACGCTAAAGCGCGCCGCCATCGCTTACACCAACGCTATTGGAACTAATCCTGTTTTTGCAACTTCAATGACTACTTCTTTGAGTATATTCTTTAGAATATACGCCGAAGTCGAACTCTCACAGAAGTAGAAACAAATTGGCTGTTGCCCATTTGTCCACTACACCACGAGCCATAAAAACTAACGCATGGTCAGCAAAATTGGTGGTTTTTTCATTTAGTTCCGCAAACCCTAGTAAACAATCTTTGTTTTTATTATATGTAACACCCAGTTCTAATGCTACTTCGTCAAATATAATGGAACAATACTTTTTTCGTTCCCTCCAGTATTGAACCTGCAAAATTAAAAAGTTTATTTAGTTTTCAGTAAGACCTTTATCACAATAATAATGATGATATAGACATAAAAAGACTATGATTTTGAGATAGGTTTAAGGATTATAAGATGTATCAGTAAAAAAGTTGAAATACCTCTTCTTTAATAGCTTAAATATTTTTTTATTCCAGCCGTCATTTCAAAGTTTTCTATTAACTTTTTACGGGTTGACGGAAGGATAAAAATTCTTCTTAGAAACTTATAGCTTTTTGGGCTTTGTTTCATAATTGAAAGAGCCATCAATTTCTGGTCTTCAGTAAATCGGCGTCCTTTTCTTTGCTTGGAATCTTTGCTTCAGTGAAAATAATAAATAAAAAAAAACATTTGATCTATGGTGTAAACAAAAACATAACCTCTTTCGGTATTTTCCAGTTCAATCGCTCGCTTACCGGTTTATTTTCATGATATTATTTTTCAACGACGATAAATATAACTGGAAAATACCGAAAGAAGTTATATTTTTGTTTACAGAGCGAAAAGTATAGATCAAATGTTTTTTTTTATTTCTTATTTTCACTGAAGCAAAGATTCTCATTCTATACATTCTCAGTTTGAACTAGGTACGACAATTTTTAATTATTATATTTTTTTGAAAATTACAATATTTTAGATAGGCATTCGATGGGCAAAGTTGTTTAGTTTGATGTCCTTTATCGATTTATAATATAAAAAGGGTATGTTATAAAAGCGAGGTCTAGGCCAATTGGTTTCTTCATCTTCACATCAGTGGGTATGATTTGAGATGAAGAGGGCACAATTATATCTAAAAGGAAAAAAAACATAATTACCAAATTTTATGGGTAAAAACAAATGATTACACCAGGTTTAAGTATAGTGTAACATGAAATACATGTAATTTTTGTGTGTGTGTGTGTGTGTGTGAATAATAGTTATAGTTAATATTTTAATACATATATATAGTTATAGTTTACACTTGTCTTATATATATATATATATATATATATACAGCGTGTTAGTTTGACGGCGATTGTTACTTCAATATTATTTCGTATATTAAAGTTTAATGCTTAATATCCACCATATGAAATAAACAAAAAGATTAAAACCGCTTTAGCAGAAAAACTTACTTTCTCCATCAGATGGAAAATTGTGGTTATCTACACTAGCCTAGCGCACACACTCCTACCCGTATAATGTCTCACCCACACACAGAGAACAGCGGGCGCGTCATGTGACCATCTAGTCTTGCGCACACTTGCTCGTGACCGTATAAACCGCACTATGACAGCAATGCAAAAATTTTTTGAATTTCGCGGCTATGTTATGTTTGATTTTTCTTTGAACTTATCAACGCGCCTAGTGTGGCTGTGGTCTTAGTCGCCTCGTATTTCAATCCAGTATTAAATATGGGGTAGTGTAATTCAAACATTTTCAAGTAAAAAGATTGATGGATGTAAACAAAGCTAGAGAGGTTTGCCAGGATCGTACGAAGTGGCGATCGATAGTCTCTGCCTACCCCAATGGGAACTAATGGCGTGAGAATATGTATGTAAAAAATCTATCTCTATTAATTAACACCGACGATTATAACAAAACTGTCGTCCTAAATAATCAGCTACCGCTATTTTTTTTGTTTTACTTTACGTCTCTGCCTCCCCAATGGGAAGTAACGGCGTGAGTATGTATGTAATGTATGTACTTCATGAGCGTAAGATAGTAAAGTTAAAAACAAATAGAGACCCTCGAAACGATGCATTTACGTGGCATAAAATAAAGTGCGCAAGAGATACCTATTCATTCATTAACCGACATCGAAATTGGAGGAGTTCTTGGTGTTTACTAAACTCTCTCGGGGCTAAAGGGCTCTAAACGGGTGTATCTGTACTCTATCACAGTTAACTAAAGAATATGAATAAAAATAACTCACCCCGTTTTGATTGGCAGTGGCAGATCCGGGCTATCACCTTTATTTGCGCAAAACGCAGAACATTTTGAGAATTAACATTATAAAACACCAACACTGAACTTTGCTGGTTCGTGTACGCCATATTTACTCAACACAATCACAACACAAGATACTAAAACTGAACTCACACTCCGAAAATTAATGCGAAAAATCAAAGTGACATCCAATCATAAGCGACACAAACACAATGAGCTACAAACAACTACTTAGTACTAATACTGTTCCTTTGATGTAATGCCGACAAGCCCGCCCGACTTGTTGATACATGCAGATTTTGAATTTCGCGGCGATCGATGTTTACGAATTATGAATTTTTCTCTGAAAATACTGCCGCATTCCAACGCAGTATTAACTATGGGGTAGTGTTATTCAAATTTATCATGTCAAATAATAACATGTAAAAAATAAGAAGATATTAGAAGCTAAGTTCGATTGATTACTTTACTGGCCTTGATTTGATTTGGCCGCCGGTTAAAGGTCACGGGGCGGGTCGCAGCTGTCAGCTGAGTTGCCCGCCTCGTCATCGCGTTTCACGCATACATTGAGCGTGTTGGTGTCAATAGTACTACTTTCTTAGTGCAAATTTTAACAAAATTTGAAAAAAAATAAGTGTGTTTTTTTTCAACGAATTCTGCCTCTATACGTGATAATTAATCATACTTTTCAAGGAAAACAGTCATTACAATTACACCCTGTATATATATATATATATATATATATATATCAGGTACATACATACATATTCTCACACCGTTAGTTCCCATTGGGGCAGGCAGAGACTATCGATCACCACTTTGTACGATCCTGGCAAACCTCTCTGGCTTCGTTCACATCCATCAATCGTCTCAATCATGCTCTTTTATTCTTCACACTTCGGACACCTGCCTACATATATCAGGTGTTAAATAAATAAGTTTAAGTAAATATTTTAGTCTTGGTGTATTGTACAGAACTAGTTTCTTATTCACTAGTTGTAAGTTAATGTTAAATATAGCTATCTGAGCACTCCGTAGTGCAAATAAACAAGTTAATTCATTTTGTGTTGAAAAATACGTTCAATAAAAAAAAACGCAACCAGAGGTAGTACAATAAAAGATCGTCATAAAATCAACAATGTATTTCAGATGAATTTCCAAACTGAAATAAATATTCTGTACCCTTCGAAAATACTAGCCACAAACTAAGCAACAAACTTAGCATTATTAAAACTTATGTGCAAATTATAAAACTTGTAGATTTATTATCCGTAATTTTAAAAACGTTAGTAAAGCCACAGATAATATAATACTATACTAGTACAGATACCCAATCCCATACAACGAAATGTGATGTGCTTAAAAACCCTTATTCGGTGGGCTATTTTCTAGTTCTTTATTGTTCGCTAGATGACGCTCAGTATGCATGCATCCTAGGCACATAGTAGTACAACAAAAAGTCACAGATGGCGCTAAAAACAAAAACCAAATGATAACAAAGCCCGATTTATATACAAACTTGTGGTTGTGGCTAAAAATACAAGTAAACACGACACGGCGACATCGACTTGTGCTGTGTATTTTGAATTTATTATTTTATGTTTTATAACTTTCTTTCACTAAATGGTTATTTGAACATGTGCAAATATGATCCTTAACTCTTATCACTATCACATTAAGTCTTCATAGTGCATATTTTTTATTTAAAGTTCTTGGTTATTTTTTAGGTTGGTTAGACCGGGACGATAGAAACATTTAAATTAGGATTTTTACAACAATATGACACTTATTTCATAGAAAATAAGACTTATTTAAAACTAATATCAGTTTATGAGGGTCAAGGACAACTTCGTCGACAAGGACGTGTATTATAACTTATAAGTTTTTGCTAGTTATGTTAAAGGTGTCGTTTCGTTGTCGATATTCTCCTTTTATTCTGCTGTGTGGTGTCGGCTCTGCTGAGTAGTGTTGTGTTAACTTAGAATAGCGCTACCACCTTTCTTCTAATACGACTTACCAAGATGTGATTTCAAAAAAGAATACCGTACTTTACATACATATTCTCACGGCTATAAATCCCTAGAAAAGGTAGCCAAAGCTTCGGGATAAGTAACTCGTCAGCCATTTTTGGAAGTTGTGTGGGGATAAGATTGTAAAACAAAGGTTTTTGATAATGAGTCTCCAATAGCATCGCCCAAAAATCACTTAATAGCCTTAGTCGCCTCTTACGAGCACCCACGTGTAGAAATGGAATAGTGTTATTCTTAGCCAACACTACACATCAGTTTGTTCTTAGGAAGTGTTTATAAATCTTGCCATATCACATACTGAATACACATACATATTATTATTTCTCATACCTTTGGAATATTATCTGTGCTTTGGAGTAACAGAGAATATAAATTTCACGGTTTAGTCATGCAAAAATGCTGTAATACTGATAGAGTGGCTGCTTTGTAAACGACATTAAATCCCTAGAAGGGGAAGCCAGAGCTTCAAGAAAGTCAAACACTCAATGTAACTGTCAACTTTTCTTTAAAGTAATAAAAGGTATAAAGATAAAAAATAGTTATTTTTCCAGCAATGTCTTTATGTTGATAATGATGATACCGTAGCTCCTACACATTTTAAAACCTATTTCTTCATATGATTAATAAGTATGTAAAGCTTTGCAAATTTTTTATTAAGAAAATTATACATAAAGTCTTACTATTTATGTTTGTATATAAAATTACATTTATCTAGCGAATAAACTCTGTGTAACCAGCTAGTTTCCAAAATAGTTAACTCCTACGAATGGACAGCTAGGTCATAGTTCACAATAAAAAAGTTGATGTGGTAGGAACACTAACTACGTGGATGGTGGTAGTATTTTCACCAATACAGCATTGGTAATCAATTATTAATCAAGCGATTAAACAACGGAACCACACATTTTTTATAAATTTAGTAGATGGAGCAATGATATTATAAACATCTATGAGATGGAGATATACTTATCCGGTTCACTCACGGAAATAAAAAAAAACCTGTCTTATGACAATAGTATTGTACTGAAATTACAGGAATAAATAAAAATAAGTAAGTACCAAAAAATACTTTTATTTCCAAAAATGACGCGCGTTCGTGAGATTCAGCATCCGTCGAGTCTTTTTCGATAGAAAATGCGGTACACAAATTGATGATTATCATCATTTTCTTCGCTGCTTCTTTTTAATATGTAGTACCCTGATAATAAAAAGGAATAGAAAATAAAATGCACCATGGGAACGTTGATGACGCAACACAGGCCTTAAGAATGTTGGACTATTCTGATTTTTGATTTTGAAGAATATTGATAATTTTTTTTCTTCGATTTACAATAATCATATATTTTAATTTCAAATAATCGATAAATCAAATAATTTATATGATTGCTGTCATGATAATCATCCGCCATGCTCATTTTTATTTTAAGATCTTGAATCAAACTTGAAATCAAATTGACTTGGTATAATCTATTAATATTTTCATTAAAATAGTCCAAAACTTTATTAACCAAATCGAATGTGAAATCTGTTGGTGACTTTAGGGTAGGAATCAATATATTGGAATAAGTTTTATTGATCAATAATAGTTGCCTCCTATCATTTAAATCAACTTGATTATTAATCAAAATTTTCTTACAATCACGACAATCAAATTTATCAATGCATGTTTTGGCTAACCAGCCAGCAAAATACACAACAGAACAAGTTTCTAACGAAAGCAGTTGGGAGGTTGGGATATCCGGTAATATGCTTGACTGTGATGGTGCCGACGAAGACGATGTGGAAGGAAAAGGTTCTTGTATATAGGTTGTTATATTATTATCTGAGGATGTGCTGGGAAGAGGGGCTAATGTTGTGGATGGAATGGGTTCTTGAAGAGAATCTAATAGGCCGGGGTCTAATGAAGTTAATGTAGCGCTTGAACGCTGTGTATGTTGCTGGCTTGGTAAAAACATATCCCTATCATTCTCACAATTTGTTTTATCAAAATTCATTAAATTATTTAATAGATTTGATCTAAAGATCGAACGCAAAACTCTGGCTGATGGATTTTTATTACAACCTCCCTTGATTCTATATATGCCAAATAAATTTTCAATCACATCCTGATTTAATCGATAGGTAAAGAGAAACTTGACGCCAGTACCGGGCGAAAACTCTTCAGTGGTGAGCTGCAATACTGCATTGATGGTATGTCGCATACCATCAAAACATGGTGGAATTGTACATTGCTTTTCTTTTTTTTTATTATATGTAATTTTTTTTAAATTATTGAACACCTCCCTTCCCTTAATCAACGTTTGATTTATGATTGAATTAGGATTTTTTGTGATTGCACTTCGATAGGGATTTTTGTCAAATTTTGATTTTGAATTGAGAGAATCAAACAAATCATTTACTAATCTTACAAAATCAGCTGTATGTTTTGATGTACTATTATTTAGCTCACCACTGGCGATCGCTGTTTCAATGGCTGCAGCTACCGAGTTGCTGAAGACTTGCGTTGCAAGTTTTACTTTCATTTTTTGGAAACTGTTTGGATTTAAATGGACTGGCGTCAATTTCCTCAATGATTTGCTCTTATTTTTTTTATCTATATTGTACACTTCAATGATATCTTTAAAAGAAATTTCATCACCATTTAATTCATAATCATTATTAATCAAATTGTTTCTAATACTCTTAATCAAATGCGGAGGATCAAAGATGGTAAATAATTTATGATTATTGATGAAAATAAACGGCTGATCAACTGATGCCCCTAAGTTTTTTATAGATTTTACATTTGTTGTTGCTTGATCACACACAATCACTTTTGGCAAAAGACCACATGCAAATAATCTATCAATCACCAATTTAATCAATTCGGTTAATCTGCAAGAATCAACATTATTATTTGATAAAAAAAATGCCAGGGGAACTTTCCAATTAATATAAAGCCCCCTAGCAACGAAAACTAAAGCATATTTCGCCGCTTTGCTTGATCTATTACCACCACCAAAATCCTCAAACCCTTCAATCAAATCATATTTTTTTGAATATTGTAAATCAACCATAATACTCATTTCATCAAAACTAACACTACATGATTTTTCTTTAATAGATTTAGTAGAAAATTTCATCTGTATATTTTCAAAAATTTCATTGTTAAATCCAGGTAGACAATCAGTTTGTTGCAACCAATTTTGGATTGTAGATGGAGCAGCTAATACAATTCCAGAATCAATCATAAATTTGTATGCACATGGTGATTTATAATACAAAGTCATGCAAAATTTCTTTTCATCATCTGTCCATTGTTTTTTAGATTTTCTCAATTGCATTATTGTTAGTAATTTACTTGATTTACTTTTAAATGTGTGTTTCGACAAATCAACTAAATCATCACCAATCATCTTTTTCAATCTTTGATTTTGAGATTCCTGCCTTTTTAATTTGATCAATGTACTTCCTAATAACGACTTAAGTTTTTTGCATTTTGGTGTATATTTTATATTTTCTTGTCTCTTCCTTTTTGTGGGGGTACTCCATACTATTAAGTTCTCTTTTTCAGAGTTTTCATCAAGGGGACTTAATTTAAATTTGTTGGTGTAAACTCTTTTTGGTGTCAATACTTTCAATTCTGAAAGAAAAAGTCAAATTATAATATTGAGGTTAATAATCACCTTGCCACATAACACTGATTTTAGTCAGCACCAGATTGAGATGTCACACAGTCATAGTGCAACTTATTAAGTATAACACATATTTTAAACTTACTCAATTTAAGTAAACTAGTTGTATTGAACTTGAATACATACATAATACTCACGGCTATAAATCCCTAAAAGGGGTAGCCAGAACTAACAGAAGTGGCTAAGGAATTAGAAATTCCTTAGCCACTTTTGCAAAATTGAGTGAGGAAAAGGTGGTAAAGTTATGGTTGTTGGTGAAAGCCGCAGTACCGTTAGTCTCCTCTTACATACACCCATAGGTAGAAAAGGGGTAGTGTTATTCTAAGCCGACACTATACACATTAAACTAATAAATAATGTTAAAAATTTAAAATAAATTTACAAATTGTGATGGGTTTCTGGCCTCATCATCCAACAGTTGCTTACTAATCCTCAAATCTAATTCTAATTTATTCTCCCAAGGGAAAATGGGTTAGTGCATTCTAAGCTCACTATAAAGTTCATACTTAATGTAGGTAATCATAATACATGAAAATATATAACCTTTTGGTGTCCCAGGTCTTGATTGTGTTTGTGCTGTATTAATATTCTCCAATGCCTGATAGGGTCTAGGGATTGCACATTTCTGCAATCTTTTTCTTTTTCCATTTGCGTTGGTCACATATTTCGTATCGAAATGGTCTATGCATATGTATCTACTGGTCAATTTGTCAGTAGGTAAATGACAAATTGACATATTACCTACAACAAACAAAAATAACTGTACTCTGGACTAGTTGGTTACATACATACATACAGGTGAAGCTAATATAAACATGCTAAAATAGGTGACTAAGAAGTTACACTTAAAATCATGTTAAGCATTTGCATTTTATTTCTATATGAACTACACCAAGCTAGACCATTCAAGTAATGGTGACCATAGTTGGTATGGCAGTCATATATTATTGAGTGAAGGTTTAGGTATAATGTAATATGTATGTATTATATGTTAAAAATAATTGATAATTGAGATATCTATATACATATATTGTTTTTCATTTAAAACATTACATAATAAACACTGGTATTATTTTATCTGTGTTATAAACTAAGACTGCTCCTGAAAAATATCTCGCTGCATTACATTTATTGGAAGTGTCAGATAGAGGTAAATCGCTAAGATGATGTTAGAATAAACAAAGTGACAATGACTTACCACAGTTTGTTAACCAATTTTGTGTAAGCTCAACTGGATGGCGGGGAAACCTAAACATAGACCTATTGGCCGAGGTGTTATTACACCTGAAGTAGGAACACCTTTTCATTCCCATCCCGTCATCAAAGCCGAATCACAAGACAATCGAGTACCGTTGTAGTATGCCAAATTACGTCGTGTCAAGCTATAATCGTGTCCGTGTACGTGCGTGGGTAAATGTGAATAACTGGTAATAACAAAGTCCATGAAGATTGCCGGTTGTCGTATAAAAGTAACACCACTAAATATCTCCAACACGCAAATCAAGTCAAGAAAGATACGTTAACCACCACAAGCACAACATTTGATTTGAATGCGAACAAACAAAACAATGTTTTTTTTAATTTGGCGCCACCTATTGTCAGTAGTTGAAATTACTAAAGATTTTAGATAAAACTACAATAATCATTCGGGAATCTCAATGTTTCACTCCTCTAACACTTGTTTTTCATAAGCAAAAATAAGTTTTTTTTTATTTTGCTAATAATTGTAATAATTTATGTTTTATGGTATTAAGAGACAAAATACATTACCATGTTATATTTATCTTACTCTCTTTTGGCTTTCCAAAAGATAATTAGCCACTGTAAGTTTTTATTATAATAGTTGACTATATCTCAACTCCATCTATCGAGCGAAAAGGTAACTAAAAACATTTTGTATGAGATGGTATACCATGGTAAAGCCGACCAAAAGAAATGAACATCTGCATTTCAATTCAAGTTAATAGACGCATTGTTATTTATAGATAAAGACCTCATTGTAAACGAGCCTAGTTTAATTTTACAATAGATATTTTTATATTTTGAAACACGTGTTTTATTGCCTTGACGTGGTGGTAAATGGTTGGGATTATCTTTATTTTTTTATTATACTCTATTCCCTTTCATCTTTAAGTCGACACCCGTGGGTAGAAAGGGGTGGCAGTGAAAATCGTATAATTAAATTTAGGAATAGCACCAAATGATTAAGATTTAAAAGTAGCAATCATTGCCATGCCTTTTTCAAGTAGGTCCCATGGTATAAGGGTGGTCAATTTAATTGGTCAAGCACTCATACATAATATGTACCACTTGCAAACTAACAGCATCTATATGTATGTACACACATACATACATACATACATATACTCACGCCATCAATTCCCACTGGGGTAGGCAGAGACTATCGATCGTATAAGGGCATTAACAGTATTTTATTACCACTTAGTTGTTGATCCATATTATCATCACAATCAATGATCAACGTAGCACTCAACCCTTGAGATGAAGTGGGTATGGTTTTATCTAAAATAAAAAAGAGAATAAGGATATTTTATATCATTAACATGAGTATCTCAGTAATAAAATATAAAAATAAAGGCACTAGACAAGTCTATGTTCCCCAGGTGATGGAAGACTTTAAACTCAACTTTAATTAATAAACTATATTACAACTTGCCTGTAATTTTTAGAGAATGACTGTCATCAGTATATATATTTGTGCTTTGGGATGAGGATGGCACCGCAATTCCTAAAATAATTAGCAAATACTCTTTAATCATATTACAAAATATTTTACAAATGGTTGGAGTATATAAAATAAAAAGAATAGTATAAGTTCTATTTTATTTATCATAAATGTGTGTTTCTTTTATTAAAGTGGTGTAATATACTGTATTTTATTAGCAGTAACAGGAAACAGGAGTAAACATGTATATGGTTAGAAAGAAATATTTGAAATACTGAATGTAGAATAACACCATGATACATGCACTGTAAGGTCTATTGATCATAGAATCCTGCCAATAGCTATTTAAAAACTTTGGCATGGCACACCATTCTACAGAATGAGCAACAATTGAAGTCTTGTAGAATATATTTTTTTGTATAAATTAAAAGAAACAAACTTACCATACTCATTTTCCAACAGTTGAATTTCTTGTAATGGTTTACAATAGGAATGGTCACTTAGCTTCCTTTTTCTAGTTTCAAAGTAATCATGTTCCTTAGATATGGAAGAGTTTTCTAAAAAATAAAATATATGTAATAATAGAAGTTGTGGGGGAAGAAACAAAGAAGTTCACTATAAACTGTTCAAGGGGAAGCTAGCAAAAGTGAATGGCAGAATAAGGCACATAAAGTATACAAGATATGATGTACAACATGCAATGGTTGATATCTAGAAATAATGCCTAAGAACACAGATGAACAGTGAAACTTATTCAAACATACGTGTAGTCAATAGCCACCATAGGACCCAATTTGTTGCATGTATATTGTAATATATTTGAGGCTTTATTTTAAGTCATAGCACATAATTACAAACACATAGCAAGGCTTGTAAATGACATAAATATAAATTGTATGTTCCAGGCTCTTGGGTATTTTGATAATGTGCATCGACATAACGCCTGCAGAAAATGTAAAACATTACAATCATTAGTCACATTGTTTAGACTCATAATTAAGCAATAAAATTATATTACTATTAACCCTACCTACCTACGGGCTGTCTTTTCAGCAATGTTATCATAATCACAGTATGTATACACATCAAACATACGATTTATATTTAAGTAAGCTACAAGCCTTGCTATGTGTCTGTAATTATGTGCTATGACTTAATATAAAGCCTCAAATATATTACAATATACATGCAACAAATAGGGTCCTATGGTGGCTATTAACTTCACGTAAGTTTGAATAACTTTCATGGTTCGGTAGCATAGTGTAGTGTTGAAATGTAATTACAAGTATTATTGTTACTCACCATCATTTTCAGTCTCTCTCTCGACTGTATTCCAGTACTTATTTCCTCATTGGAAAATAAGGTAGGATAAGCCGACTGTTTTAGGCGTGAACTAGATGTCACAAACCTTTTCTCAAAATGTTTGTGACACACAAACATGGTACGTAGACCTTTGAAGCTAAGCTTCGATAATTCCTCACACTTAATACTTCACTCGATCGATCGATCAAACTCAATAATGCAATGAAAGAAAATGAAATGAACACACACAACACAGGCAATGAACAAAATGGCGGCGGCGGGCGCCAGAAGAGCGGGGGCCTCTGACTGAAGCAAGGGAGGGGAGAGGGAGACTTTTTTTCTAAACTAACGCGGTTGTCTGACCTTGAACGAAAATTTTTGTTCTAAGATTATAGCCTGTGCGAACCGATGGTGGATGGTGGAGGATACTTAAAGTGCTAACAGACGATCGAACATGTGCGGCGCGCACCATCGCACTGTGCGGTGCGCTCTAGCCTACAGACGATCGAAAATGTACGGCGCGCACCATCGAACCGTGCACCGCAAGCGCTTCGAACCAGCCCGCACCAATATTAATTATGTGCGGCGAACCACGCTACACACGTTCGTTTTTGTTACGGCCCGTACCACGAACACTGGCGTACATGTTCGATCGTCTGTTAGCACTTTAACGCCCGATTTCTGAATTGAGTATTCAAGCTGAAAACGACTTACGTATCGTTTTGTCTCATTCAGTTGTTAAGATTTCAATGCGACAGAACGATACTTAAGTTGTTCTCAGCTGGAATACTCGATTCAGAAATCGGGCGTTAGTTTGTAGATCTTCAATAATCATTATTTTAACAAAAAATAAATAAAATTATAAACCACGCGGGCCACGCAGCAAAGCTTCCCATTTCTTCATTCTAAGTTTGTAATTATATATATACATTTTCTAATAAAATGGAGGAAAGAAAAATTTTAGACACCAGCGGGTATCGAACCCACGAACTTTTATTGTTTATAAATTAGGTAATTAAGTAAGCTGTGTAGTGTCGGCTTAGAATAGTACTACCCCATTTCTTCCGGTGGGTGAACGCGATGCAGTTGGAGACACATCACCAACAACCTTTATGTTGCCGTCTTTTCCCGACTCAACTTTTCCAAAAGTGGCTGAGAAATTTCTAATTCCTTAGCTCTGGCTACCCCTTCTAGGGATTTATAGCCGTGAGTGTATGTATGTATGTAATTGGATTATGGTATAAGTTTAATGCCATGAAAAAACCTTATAATTAGGTTATTGTCACGCAGACAAAGTCAGCTAGTGAATGAATACATAAAAAGCGGCCAAGAGCGAGATGGACTCGCTAATGAAGGGTTCCGTAGCAGCACTAGCAAGTATTTTGATTTATGACGTTTAAAATAGAACTACAGGCTAGATCTCATTCAAACCAATTTTCGTTAGTGGTTTGTATAGTAATACACATCATATATTTTTTTCAGTTTTATCATGCCCATATTTTAGAAGTTACGGGGGGGGGACACACATTTTACCACTTTGGAAAAGTCCCTCGCGCAAACTATTCAGTTTTGAAAAAAAAGATATAAAAAATCCTCAACATCATTTTCAAATACCTTTTGATAGATAACCCACACATATAGGTTTGATGAAAAAAAAAATGTTGAGTTTCAGTTCTATGTATGGGGAACCCTAAAAATTTTGTTTTTTTTCAGATTTTATTTTAAAATCTTAATGCGGTTTACAGAATACATCTACGCACCAATTTTCAATAATGTAGTTCTTATAGTTTCGGAATAAACTAGCTGTGACATACGGACGGACGGACGGACGGACAGACAGACAGACATGACGAATCTATAAGGGTCCCGTTTTTGCCATTTGGCTACGGAACCCTAAAAAACCTGTATTTCACCAAAAATTTTAGAGATATTTCATCCTTATAATTAGCCAGTACAGTCTAATTGTACAAGTTTTAGATGTGAACTCAACAAAAATTTGGCATCTCGAAATAAGATAAAGTAATGTCTGCTATATCTATTTATTTAAAGTAATTTCGCTCAAGAAATGGCTTTAAAAAATTATATTCTGTAGTTTCTCTTGATCTCTTAAGGTCGGTAGGTGGTCTCACCTTTGGCAAGAAAGGGAGTAACTAGATAAAGAAAAAAATACTTAACATAATGTTTTACTAATCAAGCAATACAAGAATAAAATCGCTATTATAAATAAACATATTATGTTTATAGAAAGAAAAACATTGCCTTATAACAATATTACTATACTAAACCTATATAAAATGCCTTCACAATAGAAATTGTCTTCTTCATAAATATCGTCATTGGTAATAATCACTTTGAGCTTGGGTGGAACTTGCAGTAGTACGATGAAAAGATGCCACATTTAGTAATGGAGTGTCCCTAAAAGGGAGGGCTTGATAAGGTGAAGTGGTTGAGCTATTGTGGGGACGCTTTCCAATAATTAACGGAAAACACTCATCTGGAAAACAAGATAAGGCACTTTCAACTCTCTTCATTCTATTACTACATTCATCAAAATGCTCCTTTATGTACTTTACATCGGCACCAAAAGAATTTGAATGAGTTTTTAAACTTTTGTCAATTATTTTCAGGCCATCTGAAGCAGAAAATGTCAGTTTTTCACCATTGTAAAAAAACATTTCTATATCTGTGCCATTTTCCATAAGTTGACACTTTGCCAGTGAAGAATATAAAGTAATTTTTGGAGTTTTTGCTTTAACAAGAGCTACAAATCTTGAAGCATACAAGTACTTCTTCCAGTGTTTTTGAGGTAAGTTATGGTATGAAAATACTTCGTTTGGAGGTGGATGATCATCTACTTCCATAGATTGAGCAGTAAATTTTCCTTTATCAACATGATGTATAGCAATCTTCATCCCATCCTTAGAAATTTTACAGATTTCTACAATTTTATCTTCTCTATCTTTTCCTTTCTTCTTAATAAACTCAACAACTACATCACTCTGTTCTATTTTTAATATTGCATTTCTAGTCCGGTGGGAAATGGATGGTAATCTATCAGCACACAATGGAGGAACACCAATAGTATCTGCTTTTATGTTACTATTTGTTATAACATTTTCCTTGTTTTCTAACTCATTTTTGCAGGCAGTACTCTTAGCAGGGTAGCAATTGGAATCTGCATTGTTCAATTTATTTGACATTCCAGAACCCTCAGGAAACTTGTCATAACAAATATTCATTTGCTGAGTTTTCATGACATTGCTCAAGTTGTTGAATGGTGCAGGACTGTTTGCATTGTCATATCTTGAAACAAAGTGATTCTCAGATATTCCTGATAAAACATTCATTGAACCGTACCTGGGCTCCATTTGATGAATATGTCCACCATGTCTATGGATGTCATAAGAACCAGAATTGGTTTTATCATCTGTTTTGATTTTTGTACTGTGCTGTGTACTATTGAATGTGTTCAAAAATCCAGAGTCTTTTGACATTTCTTGTCTAGACATAGATGGAGTATTATGCTGGGTTTGGCTAATAAACGGATGAGTCATAATTTCCTTAAGCGTGATCCTCTTCACTGGATCTTTACATAGAAGCTTTTGTAATAAGTCTTGAGCTTGATATGATAACTCAGGTGGTATTTGATAATCCGCATTTATGACTCGGTTTAAGGTAGTTTTTACATGTTGAGTGTGAAATGGCGGACTACCAACCAGGAGTGTATATAGCATACACCCCAAACCCCAAACATCAGCAGGCAAACCATGTACTTCTCGGGAAGCAACTTCAGGTGATATATAATTGGGGGTTCCACACATAGTAACATGTTTCTCATCAGGACCAGACAACTGAGTGGCCAAACCGAAGTCAGCAATTTTAACATTCAAGTCTTTAGTCAGCAATAGATTATTAAGTGATAGATCTCTATGAATTATATTATGACTATGAAGGTATAATACTCCACTGACTACTTGTCTGAATATGTCAGCTGCAGCGTTTTCTGACAAACCTCTCGTCCCCAGCTTAAAGTGCTTTGCTAATTCACCATTGTGAGCTAATTCTAAAATTAAATATACATAATGGGCATCTTCAAAAAAAGTGTACAGTTCTAATATTGCAGGATGCTTCAACCGTGAGTGTATTGTTACTTCTTGCCTTACACGTCCGATCATCCCAGCATTGGCCATCAAAACTTTGTCTATCATTTTGATAGCAACAAATAATCCTGTTCGGATACATCGCGCCCTATATACATGCGCAAAGCCACCTTTTCCAAGATGTTCCAATACTTCAAAATCTTGAATTTTTTCTCCAAATACACTCATTTTTGCTTGCTTATGATATTCGTTTATCATAGATGAAAGTATATTTTACAATTCTTCCAGTTTTGTTAAGGTTGTTTGAAAGATCCATTATTTCTTAGTGTACTGTAAATACAAAAAAAAAGTTTTAGATTGCCTTGTTCTTCATTTTCCATAAGATATAATATATTATTTGCTTAAATATAATTGCCTTTTAAAAACAAAGGCGACTTAGGGTAATGGGGATTTTTGATGGATTATTGGGCCAAGTGGTGGAGACCGATGGGTCTCCTGCAACCTTTATTATTTTTATTCTTCCGTTGGACTTCCAAAAATAGCTGAGGATTTTGTAAATCTGAAGGGCTGACCACCGCTTTTTAGGATTTATAGCCGTAAGGCCTAGCTTTTTAGGTAGTTTGTTTAGGTACAAAGGCATTAATTTTTTTAATTTAACTATAAAGCACTATAAAAATGACCCCGAGAGCAGGATGTTGATAGATCTGCCCAAGCATTGGCTTCCTATATCTATTACTATTTTGCAATGAATTCCATCCTATTGACTATCCTTCACTAATCCTTAGTAATGCCACACACCATATTTTCACACCATATATTTCAGAACTAAATAATTCTCTGGCAACACCTACATTTTATACCATTCTGTGGACTGTGATGTGTGTTTTCATGTCACTAATAAATTTGTGCACAGTACCTTATTTATAATCCATTTGGCATCTTCCAAACTTTTTGTTATAATTTCTTTAACTCTCTCTGGGTCAGGCTCAAATCTATGTTGCTTAAAACTCTGCAAAAAGAATGATAATATTATAGTAGGTCCATTATGAACTGAATTGTGCGGCCAAATAAATGTGTGCAGTGTTTTGATGCGAGCCATAAGAAAAAGTTATGGTTATGGCTCAATCATTGAATTCATAATGTGCTTATTATAGCTATTCAATTTATTCCCATAAGGACATAAAATCTTTTGAGTCTCCAGCTTTAGTTATCATTATTGATTACAGATATATTAAGATGCAGAACCATAGACACATTTAATAAACAAATAATTATGGGTTTAATTATTTGGTGCCAGTATGCTATTGAATAGCCCCTCGTATCAAATAATATTACACTAATTAAAAAACCAAAGACATATTATTAATTTAATGTTTTTTGACATGAATTCCTCATGTGGGGATTATTACTCATAAATAAACCGCCCGCCACCGCCAGTGTCGAAATTTTTCTTTCCTTTAATAACATATTATTAAGTTATCATGGTTGTTAAAGGTGAGGGAAAACATCATGAGGACACCCAAATCCACATGGCTAACTGGTACTTAGTCATGTGACAGTGTATTCTTATGAAATCGGTCCCATCATGCACACACACACAGTCCAATCTAAAGCAAAATGTGGGTACTCCGAACACCAGGTGACAATGTCAGTGTCAGTATTTCGTCAATGTGGAAAAAGAGTTTTATATTGTAGTTCTTATAAGCTTTTTAATTCTAAAACTATTTCTTTATGAGATTTATGGATGTGAGAGAGATAGATTTAAATCTTAGTTACAGTAGGCATATTTCAAAACCAAGATGAAGGCTACCTTTAATAGCTATAATATGGTTGATAGGGTTTGAAGTTGGAAATGCACTTTCATTCCCAAGTATGGAATAAAAATCATTTCTGCATCTAGAAACTTGATACAATTAGGGGTGAGAAGTTTATATGTAACTTTTTTGTATCATGGATGAGAAGTATAAAAGTTGTGATATAACTTTATACAAAAAAAATATTTAGGACCCTAAAGGGGTAAAATAAGGAGATAAAAGTTTGAATGAAAATTTTCTCATTTGTGTAACAAGAAACTTTGTACTTGGTAAACGGGTTCTTTTATGATATAAGTATATACCGTTAGGAGGCCTAGTACGAGCGCTATCTTATCTTACGATACTAAGGAAGTGCGATAGAGATGGCTATTTTATACCACACAATATCTAGTTAAAGATTGCTTGTACTAGCTATGCAGACAAAAATATAAACATTTAATTATAGATAAACCCTTGACCGCCGGTGTTGAATTTTTTTGCTTTCTTTTTTATATTAGTAATAATACCCACATGAGGTTTTCAGGAACAAAAACATTCATATTAAATTATTTATTAGTTTTTATACAGAAATTTAAAATTTGATACAAGACTTTCTTAAAGAAATTGATAGTAGGCAACAGAAATATATATTAAGCAAATTACACTAGAACACAATTATTAAATGCAATCCTTCTCAAATAATAAGTCACAGATTAATTTTTAATGGTGATGAATATCATTTTTCAATCTAACTGCCCCATGCCTTCACTTTATTTAATACTCTGTTTAGAGCATTTAAACTAGTCTGCAACTGTAAACTTAAATAATTTTACGTAGCAAACATTAACTGGGTTTTCAAATAAAGCTAAAGTCATAGTCTGTATTACATTACCTCAAAGAGGTGGCAGAGGTGCTATTACACTTAAACATTACTACACTTCTATACCCGCTAGCTAACAGAGTGTAAATTTTTGGCTTGTTTAGTATATAATAGTAATAGGGGACAAGCCTATTGCTGTTTAATGCATGATTCAGTGATGTTGGTTGCATCAAGATTTGCAAAAGTATTAAGATTAATACAAAGTGGTCTAAGCTTATCCTTACTACATCAGCAGCAGTTGAGATTGGTCCATCTGTTGATTGAGTTATGGTTTTAATGCAATACGTATATACACTAAGTATAAATCCATATACATCTTGTTAAAAGTGGTTGTTTTGTTATTAAAAACAGACAATGAAATTTGACATAAATGTTCCGAATTCTTCAACTCAAATTCAACTGATAGCTTTGCTTAAAATAAATATGCAATATTAAGTTTATATGCACATATCTGCAGTCTACAATTAGATAAATTCAGATGAAAAACTGCGATCATCTATTATGTAATTATTCGATACCATGTTATGGTAATAGTATAAGAAGTAAACTTTTTGATACCTGTTTAACTGCAAATTTATAATGCTTTGATGCGTTGGGTGGCAATTTATTACATTCACGTAATAAATATTTGTAAAGTTGCAAGGATTTCATTACTTGCTAGGTCGACGACACTTTGTTATTAACTTTTGACGGTGTAGTATGTATATTTGTTGTTTGACATAAGTGGAATACAAAGAAATTATCACAAACTTAACAAAAAAGAGAATTATAAGTTAATTTTCAACAATATTTAATTCAAAAAAATTATAATATTCACCACCATCAACAAAAATATGTTTTTTTTTTTTTTTTTTTTTTTTTTTTAATCTTTGGCATCCACGGCTAGTGATTTGCCACTTTCTATTTAAGGAAGGGAAACTTGCAATGTATATTTATTATGTATCCTAACACGAAACATTTAAAGAAATTCAGACAAGATAAGAAACGTTAATTACAATTTGATTCTATTATCTAAAATAAACAAACTAATTATTAAATAAATATTCAAATTCAAAGTACATAAAAGAGTTTCAATACATGTCGGAAAATTTACACCATAAGATAACAAGTTGGATAGAAATAAAGAGCGATCGTACAAAGGGCAAGAAAAGAATATGTGATTTAAATTACCTATATCTAATCGACAACTACATAAGTTACTATTTACAATGCCTAATTTATAAAGATGAGCTGGGGTAGTAACATGTCCCAATCGCATCCGAATGATAATAGAAGTTATTATTTTGTTAAATGATCCAGTCCTAAACCAAGGTTTTGACGGAATTTCAGGTTGAATCCTTGCATAAAAACAACCTTTAACTTTTGAAGTCTCAGACCAACCCAAGCTCCATGACCGCTGTAACGATGATTTTGCCATTCCAAGAACATCGTGAAAGTAATTCTTAAAATGACAAACGTCACCCTCACTAACAGCATCCTTAGCAATAAAATCAGCTTTTTCATTGCCACGGATACCGCAATGACCAGGAACCCAAGCAAATCTAACCTTCAAACCTTTATTATAGCATATAAGAAGTTTGTTTCTTATAAGGATAATTAACTCATAGCAATGATTAGCTGATAGAGGATAAGTTAATAATGATTGAAGAGCACTCAAACTGTCACTGAAAATTGTGGTTTTTAGTAGTCCCATGACCAAAATATATTCCAGAGCTTTAAATATCGCCATACATTCTCCCGTAAAAGATGATGATTCACAAGGTAACTTTATTTTCTGTACAATATTAAACTGATGATGGTACGTTCCGACTCCAACAATACTTGAAGGTTCAACTATTTTTGATGCGTCTGTATAAATATGGTGCCAATTTTTGAATTCATTCTCTAAAATGCTAATAAATTCTATGTTTGATGTATTTTGGTCTCTGATTATACCCATGTCTAGTTTAATGTCAGGTACTACAAACAAAGCTTCGAAAGGAATAGAAAAAATAGGAAGAATAGGCGATGAATAAATAGGAGCAGAGATTTCTGAAATTTTGTGGAAGCTTTTAACAAGACAAGGAACGTTTTTAAATTTCCAATATTTAGACGTAGTTGTTAATTGTGTTAAGCTGTGGAGTTTGTGTAATAAAGGATGCTCAGAAAACTGTGAAATTCGTATTAAAAATCTATCCGAAAGGTATTGTCTTCTTAAATGCAATGGAGATTCACAACATTCTAACTGTAAAGCGTTAATAGGACTAGATTTCATAGCTCCACAAATAAGTCGTAAAGCTTTATACTGTATAAGGTCTAATCTTTTAAATGCTGGTTTGCTACCAGGTTCCAATAAAAATGATCCATAATTAGAGATGGGATTTTGCCCGGGCATTTTGGGCGGATTGGATTTATGCCCAATAAATGTCCATAAATGCCTAATAAATGTCCATTACGTGGGCAGAAATCTTATTTAATTTTAATTTTTAAATATCATTATTGTATGCAGTGTTGTTGATGTTATTATTTAAAATCATCATAAAATGACCTATTTAATTTAAAGAATAAATAATACTTATAGGGTTTATGGTAGGGACTATTAGCATAAAAGTCAATGGGTGCAATCCAACCTGTTTTATGAAGTTTTGCGGACACAAACGCAAACATTTTTAAATGCAAGAATCTAATCATACTTTTTATGATAATTCATTAATTTGTTACGATACAATAGGGGAAAATTGTGATACTGTTTTAAACTTTTAATTTAAACGAACTTTCTGGATGGTCATAGTCCAGATTATGATAATTTTCCACTATTAACCTATGAGGATCTAACCCTATTTACGTTGGGCTCGGATCAAGCGCAAATCGCGCGCTCCTATTGGACACTTCATATATATAGAGTTGAGACCAAATTGACATTGACGTTTCGCCGCATTCAATCTCGCTATTTTGTATCTAGATTTTTAATTCGGTATGCAAAGTTTTACTAAAGTGATGCTGATTACAAAACCATTTCGAGATATTATGGTTATAAACAATATTTTCTTGAAATTATATCAATCGAAGCTAAGATGACTGTTATTTTATCAAAAAACTGTAACAGTGTTTGACCTTTAATGTTGTTTCAAAGACATACGGTTTTGCAGTTAATTAAAATAATATCGATAATCATTATCATATCATCATCATCATGGGTTTGTTTAGTATAATATTGTAATAATTTCATTTGACATCACAAATTCGTGATATGTTTTGCAATCAGCAACATTTTTATAAAACATTTCGCTTCATTTGCATGTCGCTTCGTGATTTTATCAATCGATGACGTCATTAAGTACAAAAGTTGAACAATCTTTAAAAAATCATAACTTTACAATTACTCATTTTAAATGGAAAATATTCAAATTTGTCTTTTATTATATTTTCGTGTTTACTATCGAATAAAAATATTTAATAAATACCAAAAAAAAACTTTGTTTTACTAAACCTGGACTAACAAAAAGTGGTGCCAGCTAAAAAAATAAATATGTTAATTAAAATTGAATTGATATCATGTTCGTATTATTGAAATTATCTTTTAAAGTTGTATAATTTTACTTAACTTAGTGTTCTTCATTTGCCCTTTAAAAGGTAAGACACAACACAACTTAAGAAAACTCCAGCGGGTATACGCCCCTGTTGCTCTGCCAACTGAGCTATAGTATCAAGTGATCACTGGCGCGAACATTGGTTTTCGCCCGTTTCTTTACACCTTTACTGGTGTTAGCGCCATCTACCGCCAAATTATTACAACCCGGAAATATGCGCCTTTTGTCACGAATAGTTCATATCCTCTGGCAATATATGACATCAAAATCATTCGTGTCCGCTGTAGTTTTTTTACCATACATTGATGCTTATTGACCTTTACTATTTAAACATGAACTGTTTTTCGGTTTAAAGTCCTAATACTTAAGTATTATTTCATCCCCTTTGAATATAAAAAGTAGCGTGAACGTGAGTTTTACAATTTAAATATATGTCGGCGGAATATACCATTACGACAAACGATTAAAAAATTAATATAAAGTATTTTTTTTGCTAAGAACTGCTTTATAACATAATTCGTAATACTGAAGTTAATATCTTTTAGCTACTCTATCGCTTGATATAATAAAATGTGTTTTTTTTTTAATTTAAATAACATAGACGTTCACGCCGTTTATCCCCGAAGGGGTTGGCAGAGCTACCAATGGTTCTGAACATCACGTGACAGTGCCACTTAGTGTCCAAAGTAGGTACCCGAGTTTTGCTTAGACAGTGAACTCACGTGATAGGGGGCAGGCCTATTGCCGTTTTGTACTTATACACTGTCCTATGGCTAAGTGCAACTCGGCCATATGGTTTCTTCACGATGTTTCCCCTCACCGTTAACAACCATGATAAATTAACCACACATATGACATTAGAAAAGACCAATTGGTGTAGCCCCGACCCGGGATTTCAACTCACGACTATAATGTCGTCTAAGTAAGAATTTAAAGTACTTATATGCCTATATTTGGCATATTATAACTTCTTTTTTTCTTCTTATTCCTTTATTCTGATGACACTTATGTATATGTATAAGTTAAACGCAATTAAAATAATGATCCACTTGTAGTTTAATTTTAAAGTAGAGTTTAGTTTTTCCGCCCAGCGATTGGGCATTTATCGGGCGTAAATTCATTTTTGCCCATTTTAACCCAATACGTCCAATCTGCCCAGTATGTTTTTATGCCCTCGACCCATCTCTATCCATAATCTAACAAACTTCTGATGAACGCATCGTACAATATTTTCATTGAGAATGGGTGAGCACCCCACCATACTCCGGATAAACATCTTAACATATTTAAAATACGTTCAGCTTTAGTAACAATGAAATCACAGTGAGGGATTCCCGTTAATTTACTGTCTAGAATTACACCTAAGAACTTAACTTTGTCTTTTATAGGTATTTGAACATGGTTGTACTCAACAGATATAGGTGGGATAACACGCATTCTAGAAAACAAAACAACTTCACTTTTAGATGGTGATAGTTGTAATCCGTTATTAGACAACCATACGCTGAGGTTTTCTAAAGCTACAGACATATCTAATGAAGCATCAGTAGGAGATTTATTAATGGTATATATTAATAAGTCGTCAGCATATTGAATGATATAGATAGAATAGGCATGATGACAAATTTTGAGAAACTGTTCTATAATATTTGAAAATATATATGAATTGTAATAAACATAATATTTCTGCGGAAAATTTAGGTTTAGTACTTAAGAAATAATTTTTGATTCATAAATTTAAAATTTGCACCAAAACGCGTCAAAGTGTCATGGCGTCGCTTGCTTACGTCACTATAGAGTACAAGGAACATTTGGTATAAATAAAGGAAAGAAAAATTTCGACACAGGCGGGGATCGAACCCGCGACCTCGGGTAAACGCCCCGGACGCTCTGCCAACTGAGCTACCGTGTCAGTTGGCTGCCAGTGCGAAATTCTTTTATCCTTTATTTCGTTTACACGTTTAAGTAGTGTTTGCGTTTTCTACCTCCGAATTTTTTACTAATTCGGAAGGCCACTTGTCTACCTTTTCAGATAGAATGCAAATGTTGAAAACGCCTTAGTATCACATAATTCAATCTTTTTGTTCATGAAAACCTCATGTGGGGATTATTACTAATAAATAAAGAATAAATAAAGGAAAGAAAAATTTCGACACAGGCGGGGATCGAACCCGCGACCTCGGGTAAACGCCCCTAAACGCTTTATTTCGTTTACACGCTACTTAAACGTGTAAACGAAATAAAGGATAAAAGAATTTCGCACTGGCACTGACACTGGTAGCTCAGTTGGCAGAGCGTCCGGGGCGTTTACCCGAGGTCGCGGGTTCGATCCCCGCCTGTGTCGAAATTTTTCTTTCCTTTATTTATTCTTTATTTATTAGTAATAATCCCCACATGAGGTTTTCATGAACAAAAAGATTGAATAACATTTGGTATATGTAAAAATTATCTAATTCATATTTAATTTAGACATTTCACTAATTTTTACATTAAAACATGACTTCAAAAGCATATAGGTGGTGTCCCGTCTCTCTGAGTACTCATACGTCCATAAAAACTCATGAGAAGTTATATATTTTCGTTCCTTCCGATAAGAAATTAAGAAAGAAGTGGCTTTACACAGCTTTATTTTTGTGAAGATCACTTTAGCGACAGTATTTCTTTTCTATTTTGTAGAATTTTGTTGCTAAATTCATTACAATTCTATAGGAAGAAGTCAACATTGATATACAAACTTTTTGGAGGTTATGATTCTCTTACTCACTGTTATCAAATCCTTAATGTATGAGCTATTAAAAAGGTATTTTATATCATTTTCAGTTACTAAATTCTAAATATGTAAATATTTAATTCTAAAGAAAAATAGTTAACATAAACATAACCTCAAATTATAATATTGAATGTTATACTAAAATATGTACAATAGCTATTTATTTTTATGGTTTTAATAAAATAAATAGGTTTTAATAAATTAACTGTATAATACAGAATACTTACATGGAAGTTTTAACATTTCTAAATTCGGCTGAACAGAAATCTTTGTTTGATGCAAGAAACATTCCTAGCATTATCAAGTTGATTCTTGGTAAATTTGCGCTGGAAGCCTTTGTAAACCCTTATGGATGTTATGGAAATAACTGAATTTCGCGCAATCAATTTACACAAAAGAAATTGAATTTAATAACGGCGTATTTAATTAAAAAAGCGAACGAGTGTGTATTATCTTAAGTAATTCAAATGTAAACAAAGAGAAACAACTCTAACGTGACGTCATGCGCTCTTATTGGCGTTCAACATTTCATGGCGGATTGCCGTATTTAGCGATTTTATTTTATCGATTATAATATTCATCTTGCTTTTAATCGTGAAAAGAATCAGAGTCTTAGAATACGGAATTTTGTAATAATATACACACAAATTATTTCAATGAAATTTACTTGTTGTCATCATGCCTATTGTTAGTTTGAACAGAATTTTCCAAGTCAGTATATAAATTGTAGAGCATCGGACTAAGAACTGAACCTTGAGGAAGACCTCTCCAAACAGTTCGAGTTATTTTTGAGTTATCCTCCCCAGTAGTTATAAATATGCGTCTTTGACATAAAATATTTACAATAAAGTTTACCAACATGAGAGGAACTTTCATATCCCTAAGTTTTTGTTTCAAAATATTAATATCTACATTATCATAGGCAGAGGTGACATCAAGAAATGAAGCGAGTACTGAATGATCGTTGGAGAATGCTATACGAATATCTGTAATTAATAAACTAATTGCATCAATTGTACTTTTGCCTCTCATAACATAACATATAACATAACATAACGTTCACGCCGTTTATCCCCGAAGGGGTTGGCAGAGGTACCAATACTCCTGAACTCACATGGCAAGCGCCATCTAGTTTCTAGAGAAAGTACCCACGTTTTGCTTAGACAGTGTACTCACGTGATAGGGGGCAGGCCTATCGCCGTTTTGTACGAATACACTGTCACATGACTAAGTACAACTCAGCCATGTGGGTTTCCTCACGATGTTTTCCCTCACCGTTAGCAACCATGATAAATTAACCACACATATGACTTTAGAAAAGACAAATTGGTGTAGGCCCGTCCCAGGATTGGAACTCACGCCCTTCGGTTTTTCGGGCGGGTGTTCTACCCACTGGACTATCATGTCGCTTTCCTCTCCTGAAGCCATATTGCGACTCTGATAGCAGCTTATGGTTTTCCACAAACCATTCTAGCCTGTTTTTAATTAAATTTTCAGAAATTTTAAGAAGAACCGACGACAATGCTACCGGCCTGAATGAAGAAGCAGATAATGCATTTTGGGTATCTTTTGGAATAGGAACAATTTCTTGTGTTCTCCACTGTTCCGGTATATTACCCGAAAAAGCAATAGTATTTATGAGGTTTAGAAAATACAAGATAGAATATTCTTTTAAATGGACGAAAAAGGAATAAGGTATGTCATCTACGCCAGGTGTTGAATCTTTTAAATTGACTAATACACAATTCATTTCATCAATGCTAAAGGGAGAATTTAAATCATTTCTGTCATAGTAAACAGAAGGATCAAAAGACAAATAGGTATGGTCCGAGGGAACAAAAGCAGGTGCTAACTTATCTAAAAGATCTTCAGCTTTAGATAATTGAATAGTATTCGATTGCTTGTTTTTAAAAGCACCTCTGAATCTTCTTATGTTTTGCCATACAAAAGAAGGTCTTGCATTTGGAGATATAGAGGAACAAAAACTACGCCAACCATGAAATTTCTTTTGTTTTAATAATTTTCTTGTTTCATTCATTTGAAGTGATAGAGCATCGAAATTTTCGTCAGTTGAATCTAGTAAATATTGTATTTCAGCTGTTTTTCTTTTATTGACTGATTCTGTACATTCCCTATCCCACCAAGGAGGAGATGGTATTTTATCATCAGATACAATTTTAATTGGAAAGCATGAGTTTGCTACATTTAATAACACTTCAGTTATTGCTTTAGAACACTCACTTTCAGAACCAGTCTCTATTATAGGAAGAGTGGATATTTTTTGCTCAACCTTCTCGCTAAATGTTTGCCAATCAGCATTACTTAAGTTATACTTTAGCCTAGGATGACGTTTTTGAGAAGGTTTAATAAAATTTGAAGGAAAATTAATTTGGATTGGGAAATGATCACTACCATACGTCAAAGGTAGCGTTAACCATTCCAATGACGCAGCTAATTTAGGGGACGAAATTGAAAGATCGGGAACACTTTTTCCTTCGCCAATTTTCGTACGGCGCGTTGCTGATCCATTATTCAAAATGCATATATTAAGTGAATCACAAATTCTTAAAATATCGGAAGCACAAGGAGTTGGACTACTTGCTAGATTGCTTCCCCATGCAGCATGTTGGCAATTAAAATCACCTAAAATTAAAAAAGGTTTTGGTATTGAAGATAAAATTGATTCTATTTCATTAAATATAATAGAAGTTGGACGGGGAATATATATTGACACGAAACAAATTTTGTTCACTTGTACAGCAATAATAGAAAATTCACTACTATGATTTGAAATTGGAATGTGAATAAATGGCACCTGGTGTTTAACAAGAATGGCAACACCACAATGACCATTATATTTGTTTTCAGATATACAGGCATAACCTGAAATTTTAAATAGACTATCTGGTTTTAACCATGTTTCTTGCAAAGCAAAAATAAATGGTTTATACTTATTAATAATATATATCGCCTCTTTACAAGAACAATGTGACATCTCAGCAAAAACGATTTTTTTATTGTTTGATATTCAAATCCGCGATGTCGAATTTTATTTTCTACAAAAACGCGGCATTTTTTAAGTGAATCTTCGAGAATTTTGAGTGAAAGAGACGACACGGTGTCGTGGCAAATGGCGTTATAACGTTGTCTCTTTTTGTGTGGCGCTCAACTTCGACAGCGCGGCAAGTTAGTTGGCCCTGCACTCGTGACCAGTGAAGTGCTCCCGCTTTTCACAAAAAACGTGACATCACGAGTATATCACGTTTTTATTGCAAACGTAAGTTTCTTTTTGTTAAATAGTTTTTATTAAATAATGTGATACACTTATTTAACTCGTTTTTGTTGTAAAATTCGTGTGTATTAAAAATGGAATAACTAATATTGTCACGTTATTGATGAAAAAGTTACAAGTTTTCTTTATGATATCTTTTATTGTAACCATTTTGTTGATGAATCATTTAATAATACTATGGGTTATTTTATTTAAAATCATTTTTTTTGAAAAATTTCAGTTTGGCCTTATAATTGTTCTAATATATTACATTATACATGCTAAAATAAAGCAACATTTACGAATTTATTTTTCAGATGGGATCGCGATCTAGGAAGTTAGTTCAATTGGCTACAGGTGATAAAAGTAATTCAAGTGTACAAATAAGTGATTTAAACTCTCAGATAGACATTTTAACACAAGACGAGAATGAAAATGCTCAAAGCTCAACCAATACATTGCAGACACCAAAAGAAGGTATTTTTTAACTTGTAATAATATAAATTGTTTAAGTTATGTTCCTATTAGTTCATTCATTAATTCAATCCACTTTGTAGATGCCTGCTGACTATTCTTCTGATTCTGATGAAGCACAGGATGCCACTACCAACTGGTATAACATTTCGGATGATCAAAATTTGTTTACATCTAATATTGTTTCAATAAACACGGAAAACTACAAACAACCACTTCCTTCTACAAGTGAAAATGCTATAGTATTACAGGATCTTGGTGTGATAGAGAACAACAACTCCTCTGCGATTGAAAAAAATTTTAGTCCAACTAAAACTGGTAAAAAAAGAAGATTAAATAAAGCAAACTGGAAAACCAATGTAGCTAAACGACTAAGAAATAGTGGGAAGCCTTATCAATGTACCAAATCAAAAAAATACATACCAAGTCGTGAATTGAAACCTTGTTGTACAGAAAAATGTAAATTTAAATGTAGATCTAAATTTACGGAGGATCAAAGGCAGACCATTTTAAATGACTTCTGGAGCTTAGGCGCAATAGAAAAACAATAGTCATTTATTGCTAATAGCGTAGACATAGTCAAACCAAAATAGCGTTACGTTAAAGTTGACTCTGATGGAAATGTTGCATCTGTTCGAAACAACAACAACGCATTTTTTTTAACTATGTCTGGTGAAAAAACAAGAGTTTGTAAATTGTTCTTTAAAAACACCTTGGCAATTAATAATAGACCGATAGAAACAGCTTTAAAAAAGAAAAATCGCAATACTAGTATTTCTACCATGAAAGATAACCGAGGTACTCATTCAAAACATCATACAGTAGACGAAAGCGTTAAAAATGGTATCAAACTGTTTATCCAGTCTATACCGAAGATTGAATCACATTACATCCGGGCAAACTCAAACGGATACTATATTGATGGTAGCAAAGCTGTGACGGATCTTCATAGAGACTATATAAAAAAATGCAAACAGGAAAACGCCCCCTATGGAACTTACATTACCTTTTACCGTATTTTTACACAAGATTTTAACATTTCGTTTTTCACTCCTAAAAAAGATTTATGCGATCTATGCGAAGCTTATAAAAACCTGACGAATTAAGAGAAAGAATCTAAGAAACAAGATTACGATTTACATATTAAAGAAAAGAATTTTTCTCGTATTGAGAAAGAAAAAGATAAGAACAACAAAAATATTTTTGTAGCGGTGTATGATCTTCAAGCAGTGTTCCAATGTCCCAAAGGAGACGTATCAGTTTTTTATTATAAGTCCAAACTAAATGTTCTTAATTTAACAATTTACAACTTACAAAATAATTCAGTTGAGAGTTATGTATGGGATGAGTCGAACGCTAGTAGAGGCGTAAACGAAATTGGTACGTGTGTTTACAAATACTTGGAGAAAATTTCCGCAACAGCTGCTGATGGCCTCGATGTAGTATTTTATTCAGACAACTGTGCTGGACAGCAAAAAAATAAGTTTATGATCTCAATGTATACTTACGCCGTCAAAACTCTGCCGAATTTCAAATCGATTACACACAAATTTCTCATTAAGGGGCATACGCAGAACGAGGGCGATTCAGCTCACTCTCAAATAGAGAGAGAAGTTAAAAGGCAATTGAGATCAGGACCAATGTACACACCTGACGCATTTATCGGGGCTATAAAGGCGGCACGTAAAAAGAGCGAGCCATTTCATGTCAATGAATTGTGTTTCGATGATTTTTTTGATCGGAAAAGTATATGTACTCAAATGAACTTTGCAATCACAAAAGATGAAGACAATAATACTGTAAAACTGGCTGGACTAAAGATGATAAAAGTTCAAAGTTCTGATCCCGATGCCATATTTTTTAAAGTATCATACGCTGATGAATTATTCAAGAAAGCTATAGTGGTGAGAAATAAGAGAAATAATAGCGCAAGCATAAATTTAGATTTGAAAAAAGCCTATGTTCAAAAACCTGGACTAGCCGAAAGAAAAAAAGCTGATCTCATGGATTTGGTCAATAAAAATCTAATTCCTAGATACCATAAGCCATTTTATGAATCATTGTAATAGAAAAGACTGACAAAGTAACTGATTTTTTTAAAAAATATTTAAGTGTTTTATTGGTAAAGAAAATTAGTAATTCTTTTTTAAGAAAAAAGACTGATTAAGTATTTGATTTTTTAGAAAATGTCTTCGATAAAGTGACAGTACCTCCTAACTGCAGCTGTGTTGAAGTTTAAGTCCATTTAATTAAAAACGTCGATATTCTTTAAAATTGTTAGGATTAGTATTTATTGTCACTTTAACGACGATATAAGTGTTTTTATTAGTAATTAGAGAATTTGTGATAGTTCATCAAAGATGAGGGTTATGTTTCTTTTTTAATTTTGATTTCGTGATACTTTAAAACTCGGTGCCATAATTGTGAAAGAAGTGGTTAATTATTGTTAGGTAACTTTAAGTAGGTACAGTTAACTTTTTGAATTTTATTATTTTTATGAAAGTAATTTTCTAGCTAAGTATCTACCTTATTATAATTTTAAGTTACCTTATAATTAAACGAAGTTCTTAGTACGATGTGATTGATTGATCTATTGTTGTTATTGCCTTAAACTACTTTCATGGTGTGGTAATGCCATTGTTTTTGTAAAAATTGTTTTTAAAATACAATATCTTTTTTTTAACAGCGTGTTTTATTTAAGTTATCACTCAGCCTTACACCTAAATTTAACACCAACAATGTGATATATAAATATGTTACAATCATTTTTTGACATATTTTCATCAAAAACGTGACATGTGATTCTGTGTTTTTTAAAACCAGTTTTTTTTACTTATTTCATATTGAACTGAGGTTCTTTAGATAATTTTCAGAAAGAACATTAATAACAGCAAAAATTTCATTCCTTTCATACCGTAAAATTATCAATGTTTTAAAATTTATCAACACTTAAATGTTTAAAACTGCTCTCCTGTAAAGTTGTGGTTTAAAAAATATCACATTGTTCTTGTAAAGAGGCGATATAATGTCAGATTTTTTAGAACTTGCGCTGCGGCAGTTCCACTGTATCACGTTCGGAGGAAGATGTGGATCCATTAATGGTCGGATTTAATAAAAGAATTAATTCTTGTAAAATAGAAGCAGCGTTGGACGGTGAAAAGTGTGTATTCTGTGTCAGAAGTGTTTTTATAAGAGTTATAATTATCTCAATAGTTGTTTTATCTGTTTTGTTATGTGAAACTTTTTCATTTTGTGTATTAAATCCACAACCATTGGATAAAACTGGTATTTGGTTTTCTTTTAGTATAGCTTCATGAGCAGCCTTATCATACCCACTATATGATTTAGGGGGAGTGCGAGGTTTCAAAAATACTGTCTTTTTGTATGAAATTGGTAAAGGAGAATTATTATTTAATGAACGATGTGATGTATGATGTGAATCATGACCTAAATTATATATTTTACTTGCAGGTGCAGCAGAGAGAACATCAGCATAAGATTTGTTTACTTGCGGATGTAGTTTCTGTGCTTCAGCATAGGAAATGCAACTATTTGCCATAGAAACTTTAATTGCTTTTTGTCGCTCAAATTCTGGACACTTTCTGTTGGTGGCAAAATGAGAGCCTTTACATATGAAGCACTTTGCTTCATCTTCATCTACCTCACAAGTATAACCTAAATGTTCTCCACCACATTTAAAACAATGAGGTTTTGATCTACATTGCATTCTAACGTGACCATACCGACAACAGTTGTAGCATTGAATAGTAGGGTAAATATATAATTCTACTGGTAATGCATTATAACAGATATAAATGCGTTTAGGTAGTACCTGCCCATCAAACGTCAACACAACAGAACCTGTATTTATAAATTTAGTTTCACCTTCTATTAAGCTTTTACGCCTAATTCTTCTTAGTTTTATAATTTTACCACAACCTATTGGGACTTTTATACTTTCTAGAATTTCATCATCAGACCACTCCTGTGGTATGCCTCTAACAATTCCTAGACGAGTAACATGGAAAGTGGGAATGTATGCTTTATATAATGATGATTTAATTACCTCGCTTGTAATGAAAGAATTGGCACCATCACCAGACTCAAATGCAACAGATATTTTATTGCGACCTATTCTTTTTAAACTTCCATTTATGATACTTTTAATATTTTGTGCTCTTAAAAATTTTCCAAATGTCATTGGATGAAGAAATGTATTTTGATCTGGACTACCTTCCCTTTGAACATGCACAATAAAAGGGCCCACATCATCCTTGTCATATGTATTTCGACCTAACCTTGGCTTAGTTACTGTTGATTGAATTGAATCAGTGGGAGCTATTAATTTAGTGTCATTAATTGGGGTAGGATCTGTTTCAGAAATGCATTTGCAATCAGATTCTTTAATGTTGGCTGAGTTTTTACTTCGCCTTTTTTTATTACAATGACGACATACACGGCTACCATGGGCTCGTTTACGAGATCTATTTAAATTTATTGAATTTATGGACCCTTCTGTGTCCATACCAGATTCATCATTATTTGTGTTTGTAATAATGACATTATAAGCCACATCCTGAGAGCAGCACGTTCCCCCAGGATCTTCTGGGGGTTCCATATCAAAAATGTATTAAAAACTTACCAACTATTCAGCTACACTACTATAAATATGTAATACACAAATATTTACAAAAATTAACAAATCTTATCTGTTAAAAGTTACTGAAACTAATATTTAAAATTAAATTAAATAAATTGGAAAAAAGTTGCTCCCGCTTCTTTTGAAGTTTCCCGCCTTCCTCCCAAAAATATGTTTATGTTTGAATTGAATCACTGACTGAGTGACAGTGTGACCATCTCAGAAATAGCTAATCTGCCACACACGGACCCAAAAATCTGCCAGAATCTGCCACACTCGACGTTACAAAATGCCAAAAATATGCCAACATAAAAATAAATACCAAAAAACAACGTATTTTTATAAAAAAAAAATTGACTACTTCAACCTTACAGAAAAACCATACACCTAATCAACATTGGCTTCAAAATTATCGTGTTCATTTTCTTTGTACATGGATTTTACCGACATACTTTTTAGGAGTTCCTTGCTTGGTTTAAAGGAGGCGCAATTTTCGTTTTCCTATATTCCAGAACTGCACTTCACAAACGCGCTTAGCTCCGTAAGAGAATGAAATAAATGTAAAACCAATACAAAAATAATTGAAAACCCAATCAAGAAGAGATATAACCATTTGAACCCTATGAGTTATCTTATCACTTAAAGCCCATAATAAAATGACAATATCTATGTATCAACAGATCAAGCGGGAAATCCCCGTGTAATCTGGGCTGGGTATCAACAAAGACGTAGGAACAAAGGTTGCCAGATTTGGAATAAATTTTCTAGTAAATATTTTCTAATTACCTTACTTAAATTATTTATTGTTCATTTTCATGCATTTTTATTTAAAATTAGCATGATTTTATTAAAACCTTTGAGTTCTGCCAAAATCTGCCACATTTTGAAATCGTCGGCATAATATGCCACAGCTTAAATTTTGGGTCCAAATCTGCCAAAATGGCAGAAATCTGCCACAAATGGTCACACTGCTGAGTGAATTGAATTTCACTCTATTCTATGATATGGATGGTATGAATAGGAATAGAATTAGAATACCATAGACAAGAGTGGTTTTCTAACTGTCATTTTTAGTTATAAAAATTCTTGTGAGATAGCGCTGTATGTACCTAACTATTATGTCCATATATTGATTAATAAATAGAAATAACAAATAACAAGAAACAAATAGTTTCAAAAAATGCGAATTATAGCATTATGCCATAGAACTAAAATTAATTAATAATGATCGCTACAACCAAAAACCATAAAATTATTGGCTTTGCCAATAACTCAGTTCAATCAGTGTATTCGATTGGCTGCCTTATGATGACACATTTGAACTAGAATGTAAGCCATCTGGTGTATTTCACAAATAATATACATATACAGATCCACAATCTTTTCTTGGCCGGCGGCTACTACTGGTACTACTGTCGCCATTTTGAAATATAGGCCTGTCATTGTCAGTTAGTTCTCAACTAAATAAAAATTATAGGGTGACCTACGTATATAATAAAATTATCACTTTCATTAATATTTTTTGTAGTGGAAACTTTTTTTAAAGACAATTATTTTTATGATGTATCTTTGCTTATTAATAAACGCTTTTATTTCCAGTATTCACTAGAAAAAAATATAAAAATTATTATTTATTTTGTTAAATTCTATCTAAGTAGGCTAACACCGTCCGAAAAGTTGTGCGCACATGACTATAGCGGTGCGGGTTACGGGAAGTGGGGAAATGCTCCTGAATAAGATTTCACTTCGTATACACTGATGCGTGGGTTCTAATCCTAATGCGGGGATGTACAAATGTGTCATTTCTTAAATCATAACTGTCTGACATATATAAAAATGCAAGGCTTTTAACAGCGATAGAAAAGTGCCCATAAATTCACTGACCCAGCAAAATGGATGACCCAAACAATATCTAATGTTTAGAATTATTTTTTCTGTGCCACCTTTTTAGGGGATCTATGTGTTAATATGAAATGTAAAAGACAGTACGCGACAAGGTAAGCCTCTGATTTACAGGATTAAAAAAATGACTTTATGAAGGTACCCACTTTTTTAACTCTGAGTGTCACAAATACCAAATCCTTATGTGTAGAATAATGAAACAGTTTACAGAGAAGTACAATTAGCAGTGTTATCGCTTAAATCGATCTCTTTTAGACAACATTTGAAAGGTAAGATCAGTAAATTCAGGGTACACACTCAGTCATTCGGGTATACATACAATACAAGGGCAACAATAAGCAAATATAATTAGCTTATATTAAAACGAACTTACTTACTTACAATAATAAGTAGTTATCAATTTAATTTATAATATATAAATTGTTTTATTAAGCAATTCAATACATAAATCAATTAGCCTGTATGATTTAAAATTATTATTACCCTTATAATGCCTGATTTTTATTTACTGGCAATACTAATATCGATGACTGCGACGCCCTTACCGGCCAAGAAAAGTTTGTGGATCTGTATATACTTAGAGCATACACAACTAGAGAGATAAAGAATACGTCACGACGAGCAAGAAAAGGATAGCTAATTATAAAACTCTTAAAGATAGAAAGAGCTAGTACTGTGATTTTTTGTCCCTTACGGTGTAACCTGTTTTCTACAAACTGTCACTCTTGACAGTTTGTAGAAAATTCGTCAGCATAATAAGCTCTTTGTTAACCTTTGATGATTTAAGATTATTTTGTTCAAATACGTGCAAAAAATCATATTTTGGACTCGTAGGAAGTGATTTTGTTTAGGACAGAGACCTAGTTTATGTGTTTGTGCTGTAAAAATGGGCGGATGCAAAGTTTTGGACTGCAGTTATCGAAGCAAGTAAAAAGCCCCAGATGAATCACTTCGTAGTGGCGTATCAAAGAAAACTCGGAATATATTTACAGTTTATGAACCTTGTTAGATTTACATTAGAAGATATGCTGTTATTTACACGTTTTACCTGTGCTTTTGATTTAATTCTAAACATAACCTTCAACAACAAAAACAACGGTGTTGCCCACTTCAAAATCTAATAATCCTATAAAACTGAGAATTCATCATGTGATGTGAATAAGATAATTACTGTGAACAAGGAAAGTATTTGGAACTAATTAAAAAAATATGTTTAAAAGACAGTAACTTTGATTGTTGATTTAAACTATGTTGAATTTGACTAAGATAACGTGTATTAAATTATAATGAATATTTGACTTAAAGAGTTGTTTTATTTTAACTAAAATATTATTGATCTATTACCCTATTAGAATGATTTTTAAAACTAAGTTTTTAATCCCACCGAGTAGCCATAGTACAGATTTTGGTGATACTCGTTGGGAAGAAAACACAAAAATCTGGTGATTGTTGTCTATTTATTGATTAGTCATTGTTAGTAGGTATGTGTTGTATTTTAGTTTATTGTTTGCTCATAATTTATCTATTTATAAACTTATTATTTGAGGGTATTTGCCATATATGTTCGGTAACATTATATGTTTGTCGTTATAGAGTAAGATCCCAGAGCGATAAGACATAACTTATTTTCTAAAAGATGAAACTTTAAGTTCTCAGTAGTGTCTCATGTACTCTGTATACCAGCGTGTTTGTGAAGTTTGCACAGTGACACCTGGGCAGGTACCAGGTGCGAAAGGTGACTAAAAATAAGAGCTACTTTACTTAAATTTAGATGGCTGATTTTTAGATATATTTTAAAGAATATAATTCTCAAATAGTATCGCAAGTATCAGACACTTTTCTTGGGCCAAAACTTTTGTCAGACGCTTTAAAGCTCCACCAAAAATAAATGAACTTTACTTATTTTTTAATGTCTGATTTTTTAATATGTTATCAAGATAACTATTACAATATTATATTTAGTCAGTCAGTCAAATTGGAATGACCAAAAATCCACTAAACACAAAAATTATTCGGCCGTGAGTACGAACGCGAGAGCACTATACGCATGTGTGTCAGAGCGAAGAATTTAAATATTCCAAAAAGTACTTACTGCTTCGATAAAATTTTTGCCGTGTAGTGTCTGCTTAGAATATTACTACCCCGTTTCTACCGATAGGTGTACGTAAGAGGCGACTAACGGTATTGGGGCTTTTAAGATATTTTTGGGCGATGCGGTTGGAGACCCAACAACCTTTATTTTTACCATCTTTCCCCACTCACATTTCCAAAAGTGGCTGAGGAATTTGTAATTCCTTAGCTCTGGCTACCCCTTCTAGAGATTTACAGCCGTGAGGATATGTATGTATGTATGTATAAAATATTTCTGCATCTCTTTTCAAATAAAATGAATTTCAACATCAAGGTAATAATTATTAAAATTTATTGCCGAATAGTTTATTGCATATATTCGGTAAATTTTTTTCGGAGAAATTGTATTTTATAAAAAAATATTTTTTTTCCAAAGTTAACAGTTTTTACATTTTTTAACAAATTAATTTTAGTAAAAAAGAAAATAAATATAGTTAGTAAGTTAAAGTATTTGATTGTCCTTAATCATCGTTATCATCATCAAAATAATCATTAGAATTTCCATCATTGAGCCAGTCAAATTGTCCATTCGAGTCATCATTCTCATCGTCATCATTTATATTGTTGTCGTTGCTGTCAGCTTCTTCTGAAATAAAACAAATAAAACATAAAACTACAAATATAAATAAAAAATTAATTGTAAAGTTAAAGTACAGTACCTGGATCTTGAAGTGCTTCACTGACGTCTCCTGGTAATTGGTCACCATCAAACCAATGAAAGTGATACTGGTTCTCTTCTAACGTCCAGCCATTATTTTCAGGGGTGAAGATGGTTGGTTGTTTTTCATTTGCATTATTCCATATGCTAGCAATGTAATAAGCTCGGAGATTTTGTTGAAATAATTCAGTTTTGCATGGTGGTAAATTGCTAGCATAATTTTTTTTTAAACTTTTTGGATTAAATTCTTCGTTAACATCAGAAACGGTATAATTATTCAAAACGAGCTGAAGCCGGGCAGCATCAACGTCATGTGTACCAGAAGAAACATTAAAAATTTCGCAGATAAATTTTTGTACTTTGTTAAAAATATCCTGTTGTATGTGTGTATTGGTAAACAACTCTGGGCTTCCAAATTGCATAAAAGCAAGCTGATATTCCTGCTTCTTCATCAATATATTAAAAGGTCTTTGTTTACCTTTTTTGAAAAAGGAAGGATTAAAGTCACACCCAGTCAATGCATGAAATCCTGGTAAACTTTTACACAAAGATGGGCTCAAATGTTCGTATTTTTTTTTAAATTAATGTATCTCTGGTTATTTCCAGTGCCTGCGTATAACCATACATTGGAGTCATCAGTTTTCAAATTACTTATATGAACTATAATAATGTATCTATATTATACATTGCGCGCACATACACAGAATGTGAGTTAAAGAAGGAGAACCGGGTTACTATGGACGTCTCACTCGCTTTGAAACGCATGCATAATGCTCTCGTGTTCGTACTCACGGCCGTATAATTTTTGTGTTCAGTGGATTTTTGGTCATTCCAATTTGTCTGACTGACTAAATATAATTTTGTTATAGTTATCTAGATATCATATTAAAAAATCAGACATTAAAAAATAAGTAAAGTTCATTTATTTTTGGTGTAGCTTTAAAGCGTCTGACAAAAGTTTTGGCCCAAGAAAAGTGTCTGATACTTGCGATACTATTTGAGAATGATATTCTTTAAAATATATCTAAAAATCAGCCATCTAAATTTAAGTAAAGTAACTCTTATTTTTAGTCACCTTTCGCACCTGGTACCTGCCCAGGTGTCACTGTGCAAACTTCACAAACACGCAGGTATACAGAGTACATGAGACACTACTGAGAACTTAAAGTTTCATCTTTTAGAAAATAAGTTATGTCTTATCGCTCTGGGATCTTGGACTATTATTGAAAGCATGAGAAAAGCCTTACCAAATTACCACAAGCGAGGCAAAATTGTTTTTGTGTCAACACCGATTGTGCGAAGGAGAGTCATATAGGGTGCCACACGCGTTATCTGTCTATAGGTAGTTGGTCTGAGATTATATCAATGGTTGACTGACTAAACTGAGTTGTTAGGCAAAGCATATCATTTTAAAGAATTTGTTTTTATAAAAGTTAATTCATCTTCGTAATATGGCATAATGCCATATTTCGTAATTTTTGGGACATTTTTAGTCTTGGGTCGTAATTCATCATCAATGTATTGACTTAATACATGACGTACAGCGCCATCTCACGAGAATTTTGTAACTAAAAGTTACAGTTGGAATGGAAAATCCCTCATTCCTCAATACGAGGCAGATAAGTTGAATGAATTTATTATACGATTTATTCTTTTAATGATAAAATTTGTAAAGTAAGATAAGAGAGTATATGTGATCGAGTGAGAAATAGTGTTATTCGTGAAAAGTGTGGCGTGAAAGATGATGTTGTAAGAAAGATAGAAAAAGGTTGTTGAGATGGTTGGGGCACATAGAGAGGATGGATGATAGAAAATTGGTAAAAGAGATCTACAGAGCTAGTGAGGATGGTAATGTTAGTAGAGGACGACCACGGAGAACACACTTGGATCAAATTGCGAGTGTGCTCAAAAAGGCAGGCGTTCGAAGTTTGAAGAATAAAAGAGCATGTATGAAAAGATTGATGGTTGTAAACGAAGCTAGAGAGGTTTGTCAGGATCGTACGAAGTGGCGATCGATAGTCTCTGCCTACCCCAATGGGAACTAATGGCGTGAGTATATGTATGTTATTCTTTTAACCTTTATGTAGGTAATTGTAGAATAATTAGTCATTTGACGTTGGATTCGTAAACAAAGGCGATAGTTCTGCGCTATACAACTGGAATTTACTGCTCAAGCTAAACATACAACGTATGCATTTTTCATGTGGATAATGATGGTGGTGATTTTGATGATGACTATGATAACATAATGATGATGTCGCCTTGGCACGTTCGCCTGAGCAGTGGGATATACTCAAAGAAGCTTCTTACTCTAAGCCCAAAGAAAGTAACTTATATACGATACCAAGAGAAGCTCGTAAAAGCTTGTTGATAAAAGTACACATATTATATTTATACTTTTATAATTAAAACTTCGTCTGCATCACAGTAGACCTGTAGTTCAGGCGTGATTGAGAACGAAAAATCTGATCAGTCAAAAATTACAACCCCATTTTAACGCTTTAAAATAAAATCCCTCTGGATCTACACAGTTTATTTGCTGAGGAACACAGATATGAGGTTGAATTCCTGAAATTACTTTCTGTATGCTTATTTATATCCTAGTGGATCGGCCCAGCTTCGCACGGGTAGCGTTGTTTTTTTAAATATCTGAGGTTTCTTTCTTCAGTCACTGCTCAAGCATTGTGAAATTTAGCGCAATGTTTTCAATTTATTAAATTTATAGCACTCCCTAAACAGTGTAGTTTGGTGATTTTGAATGCGCTTTTATGAACGGTTCAGTATTTCCGTTTAATAGCAAATTTTGGAATAAAACGCTATGAAGTATTTATAAAAATCTAAAAAAGAAATCATTACGTGATGTAGGATGCAACTACTGGCGCCATCTAGTATGTTATATGTAAATTAGTAAAGATTTGGTTTTGGTCACGGGCGCGATGGCTTATTTTATGTGTAATTTCGGTGTTTCTCTACCGATTTCTATGATCCTTTTTTTATTGAATAGGTAATAATGTTACCTTTTTTTAAGTCAGGGATGAGTGAGAGGTTTACAAACGTAAGAGTAAACAAATATAATCAGAATGTTCCGAACTGCTAAGCTATCAGGAATTACACGTTTTATTGTGAGTCAACCATAAAAGATAGACATAAACTGTTGAGGATTTTTTTTTAGATAATTTTATGAAGAATATTTCCGTCATACATGATTTCTATGTAAGTTTAACCATTAAGGCTGCACACGCGACGGAAGCTTAAAAAATGTAGTAACTTCTCCCGTTTTCCCAAAATTACCCTTTACTACTCTGCTGGAAAGTATTCAAAAACCTGCCCAGGAGTATGGAGAATAATTGTACCAAGTTTCGTTAAAATCCGTCGAGTAGTTTTTGTTTCCATAAGGAACATACAAACCGACAGACAGACAGACAGACAGGCAGACAAAAATTTTACTGATTGCATTTTTGGCATCAGTATCGATCCCTAATCACCCCCTTATAGTTATTTTGAAAATATATTTCATGTACAGATACAGAACAGAATTGACCTGTCTACAGATTTATTATAAGTATAGATATAAAAAAGCTTCATAATAAATTTCAAGTTTAGAGGTAGAGAAATGAGAAAATTCTCATACAAACTTTATGCCCTGATTTTACCCCTTTAGGGGAATTTCCTTCTCAGTGATAATTATAAAAGACACCACGGAGAAAATATAAAGTTTCTAAGTTTAGTAGTTTAGGCTGCGCATTGATTCTAAGTCAGTCAGTCAGTTTTAGTTTTAAAGATTAAAAAATATAGATACTCATGAACGCAATTACTGTCAGTTGGGATAGGCAGAGACTATCGATTGCCACTTCTTACAAGCCTGGCAAACCTCTTCTTTAGCTTACATGCTCTTTTATTGTTCATACTTTGGACGCCTGCTTTTTTTAGCGCTCATCAATTCGGTCACACTCAATTTGGTCCAAGTGTATCCTCCGTGCTCGTTCTCTACTAACATTACCTTCCACACTAGCTCCATACATTTCTTTCAGGGATTTACAATCATCTATCGCCTCTATGTGCCCAAACCATCATAACATACCTATTTCTATCTTTCTTGCAATATCATCGTTCACACCTTCACGACATACATACATTCACAACATCACGGCTGCAAATCCCTAGAAGGGGTAGCCAGAGCTAAAGAACTAGAAGTTCCTCAGCCACTTTTGGAAAGTAGAGTCGGGAAAAGATGGTAAAATAAAGGTTGCTCGTGATGGGTCTCTAACCGCATCGCCCAAAAATCCCTTAATAGCCCCAATACCGTTAGTCGCCTCTTACGTACACCCACCGGAAGAAATGGGGTAGTGCTATTCTAAGCCGACACTACACACCTTCACGTATCACATAACGAAGCATAAAATATTTTTTAAAAACGTCTAACACTTCGTTTTCCTCCTACTCATACAGACGCGGTATTATCAAATAGCTTCACAATTTTATTTCAGCAACCCTCAACTACCTTTGGTGTTTCTATAGCGTCCTTTCACTAATCCACATAAAATGGCTCTATATGAAAACGGGGGTTGGGGGAGGGTTGCGGAGGAATTCTAAAAAATGCACTGCAAAAACTACAGGCTATTCCACCAACCATCGTCGAATCCCAGAGAACTTTTTCCATCCATTCATTGGTTTGGCAATTGGCCTAGACCTCGTTTTTAAAACATACTCTTTTTATATTTTGATAAAAGACATCAAACTAAACAATTTTGCCTGTGGAATGCTTATCTAAAATATTGTTATTTTTAAAAGAATTAATAATTAAAAAGTGACACTGCTTAGATCAAACTGAGAAAGTATGGTGAGTTTCTTAGCCTAAGCCAAAATAAAACGCATATGGTCAAATCACAAGTAGTTTTTTTTTTATTTCAGCTGAGGCTAAGAACCTCACTATACTTTTTCAGTTTGATCTCAGGTACGACACTTTATATTAATTCTTTTGAAAATTACAATATTTTGTGTTTGATGTCTTATATCAATTTAAAATATAAAAAGGGTATGTTTTAACAACGAGGTCTAGGCCAATTGCCAAACCAATGAATAGATGGAAAAAGCTCTCTGGGATTCGACAATGGTTGGTGGAATAGCTTGTAGTTTGCAGAGGGTAGGGTGAAGGTATAAAATAAAAGATTTTATATTCTTAAAGTATATATAATGTCAGCTTATATGATACCAATTTTGTTGGCTACATCTAGTGCGTCATAATCCCGAGGGAGACGCACATAAGCTTTCTTCTTTCCATCAGGCCTGTAACAATGTGTGAATGATCAGAAAAATATTCCATGTAGATATATAGTTAAAGGTAGAAAAGGAACATCAGAAGTGTGTAATTTTCTTTCATTCTAAATCAATGAGATTCCCACAAAATATCATCATAGAAATATAAAGGTCTATTTACGTAACAGCAATGTACTGTAACCTAGTAAGTCACAAGTTGATTCCAAAACAAAATCCGTATGTAGCTGTATTAAGTTCTGTCATTGTGCAAATTGACCTTAATATGAGGTTAAAAGAAAAAGTATGTGTTTATTAAGCTACTGACCTGATGAGTGTGTTGACTTTGGCAACATTCACTTCATACAGTTTCTTTACAGCTGCCTTGATGTGATGTTTGTTTGAACTTGTATGGACTATGAATACCAATGTATTGTTGTCCTCAATTTTTTTCATCGCTGCCTCAGAAGTTACAGGATACTTTATGATGTTGCAGGCATCCATGCTGAAACATATTTTAATTAAAAGGTTAGCAAATTTACAAAATGCTTTTGAATAAGTATTACTAGTTATTCTTATTCAAAGCTTAAACTTATTGGAATAGGATATTTTCATATAGGGTTAGCATTGTTTGTTTTGCAAATCCTAATTGTCTTGCTTAAAGAATTACATGCTGTGTACTGTTAGCTCAGAATAGCGCCAATTCTTTCTACTATATTTCATTCATAGGCTTTTGTACTACCTAGATTTAACAATCTTTTCTCCACACAACTTATTTGTCTGATTAATTTCTAATTCTGTAGCTCTGGCTATCCCTTTTTGGGATTTACAGCTTGAGGGTATAAGTGTGTATGGAAAATTACATAATTGACTGTTTATTCTAAGCTGAATCTGTTTAAAAATGGTTATAAAACTTTCCAGACCCTAAATTCTATAATTTTGAAAGCTTTCATTATTTATGATTACACTGATATAATCTATTAGCTGATGTACAAGGATTTTTCCAAAGACCAACTTACCGATTTCTTTTTGGAAGAGATTTTGTAGGGTATTTAGGTTGCCTTGGAGGTTCAAAAGTCTTCGGCCTCCTGAAATGTACTGAAGTACGGATTTTTCGTACACGCTTGCCATGTTCACCTTTAACAACCTGAAAACCATTATTTGTTAAAACATAAACAGATATTTAAATAGCAGTATGATTTGGCAAAAATCACTCCTAGCCATAGGTTAAAGTTCATTTGAGAGACGTTCGGGGTTGCATGGCGTCAAAAGTGACTGCCTCAACACGGGCGCCTCTCAAAATATAATCTTCCTGTTTTATCTGGAGTCAAGACCACCAAGACACAACACTCCCAAATGAACAGGTTACAACATTTATCTATACACATATATGGATGTTTTATAATTAAGGTTAAATCAATGTAATGACGTGATAGTTCAATGGGTAGAACACAGTTTATCGCGCAATCAACTAGTGTTCAAATCCCGGGTTAAAGCTTACACCAATGTGTCTTTTCTAAAATAAAATTTCTTTTCAATTTATCATGCTTGTTAACGGTGAGGGAAAACATCGTGAGGAAACCCACATGGCTGATTTGTACTTAGTCATGTGATAGTGTATTTGTACAATAGGCGATAGGCCTGCCCCCTATCATGTGAATACACTGTCCATGCAAAATGTGGGTACTCTGAACACCAGGTGACAAAGTCGTTATATTTATTAGTATATATATGTTGAGTCTATTCTAGCATAAGTATACTACAACCATGCAAGTTTTAAAAGTTAAATGATGAAGAGTACTACAACACTGAAATATCAGTTAATAACTTTAGGTTACCTTATTGTCTTATTAAAAATAAAGATTTCTGCCCACAGCAAGGGGAAATTACTAGTGCTACTAGAAAGCAGTACAGATATTTATATTCACAATGTAAATTAGTATTATTATAAATTGTATTGATCACAAATAAATGAAAACTCAACATAATTAAACCGTAACCATGTATGATGGACTTAATTGAAAAATATTATCTCCAATTGACAAAAGAAAAGCACTTACTTTTCGTTGAGCTTTCAGAGCCTTTGCAACAGGTTTGGCTGCCTGTTTCTTTTGTCCCTTGATGCCAGTTTTTTTGGGCTTGGGCACAATCTTAAGCTTAGCTGCTGCTGGTTTAGGTTTAGCAGCAGATGCGGCTTTTTTAGCTGAAGGCTTGGCACTAGATTTTGTTTTCAAAGCTGCAGCCTTAGCCGATCCTGATTTTGCACTAGGGGCTGCTGATGCCTTCTTTTCAGCTTTGGGAGCGGCAGCAGGTTTCGGTGCGGCGGGTTTAGCTGCGGCAGGTGCAGATTTAGGAGCCGCTGCTTTGGGTGCTGGCGCTGGAGTTTTCGACGATGCTGGTTTAGGTGCACTAGTGGTCGATGCTGCTTTAGGAGCAGGCGCAGGAGTTTTAGAAGATGTTTTCTTCTCTGCAGGCTTTGCAGCCGCTAAAAAAATAATACAAAAATGAATACGAGTTTCAACAGAATAACATAACCTAAAAATGAATACCATCTGATATAATAATCACTAGAAAAATTAATTAGCTTAGGCGTCATAAAATAAATTGAAATATTTAATCAAAGCCTGAATAGAAAATATTTATCTAAGGAAAATATTGAAAAGTATGCAAGTTACGAAAAAAGTACCGCGTGGCCCGTGTCTTGCTAAATAACAAACATTTAGAATTTTATTTGGCTATATGGAATTACTTCGGTTGTATTAGTTGACAATCAATATTTTTATTGCTAGGATAACCAAAACCTCATCAAATTTTAATTATTCTTAGTGAATACGTACCAGTTTTCTCGGGTTGCTTCTTAGGAGGCATCGTGCGTTACAAAAAGATGGAGGATGGTGTTTTTTTCCAAATATCGACTTTGACATTGGATACGACCCATTTATGCCAAAAATCTAATTCAGTTTCTAGATACATGATATGCTAAGGTATACCTAATGTGATTTTTATTAGGCTTATAGGATCAAAGCTATTTAAATACCCTAATAGAATAAGGTGAAAATATATTTAAGGCATACAAAATGTAAAAAAATATTGTAGAAAAGAATTGTCACTGAGAAGTGGGTAATCTATCTTTATTTGGAAGCATTCATAACATTATTTTTTTTACGTTGTAGTAGGTATATGAATACGTTTTTTTTATTTTACAAGATTTGTTTTCAAAAATAATTCCGTTCCTTTGGTATATTTCATCCCTTGTACCTATTAATTTACTTTTTGTTAAATCCAAGTTCGTTTGACGTCTCACTTGTAAAGTTTTTGGATAGTATAAGTATTTTTTGCTTGTTACTTGGATGTCATTTTATATGGATAGGCTTTGAAGTATCCGAATAGATCGAGTGTTTTGGAAGTCTAGATTTGATTACAAGGATAACTATTTAGTATACCGCTCTCAGAGTATTTTCAGCAGCTCTGGCTACCTTTTTTTGGGATTTATGGCCGTGAATACTCACGAATATGAATGTGAATATGCTTGTATGTGTCGTAGGATGATTTGATGTTTAGGTTTTTTGCAAAAAACCTAGGGATTTTGCAATAATCCGGATAATTAGACAACGGTTATAATATTTTCTAATCTTACTAGGATTTTTGCAAAAAAACTAGTTGGTTTAGAATGACTCCGAAACGAAATGTCAGTTTTTATGAATACTGTACACTGATTGGTCGATTGCAGTGCTTCAATAACAAGTCATCTCTGATTGGTTGTTAATTAAGACGTACTTACTTCATTGTTCCTACCTACATTTAATTTGTTTGTTATTTTAATTTTAGTTACAAAAAGTTCCTAAGTATAAAAATAGTATTGTCGTTTCCCTTTATAACTCTAGCTATAATACCTCAATACTACAATTTAAAACGTACTTACTTTATTGTTCCTACCTATATTGAAGACGTCCGTGGCCGAGTGGAGTGACCGATTGGGGTAATTTGATCTGTGTATAATATGTCCGAACGTGATTGTAATTTTACTCCAACAAAAGAGTAAATAAATTATTTAATTCCTAGTATCAAATAAGTATTGTCATTTCATACCCTTTATAACTCAAGCATGGAAGTATTATTTAAACAGGAACGCGCGCTGGTGACCTAAAGTGTCCTGAAAAAGGATGGCTAACTAGCGAACTGTGTCTCGTTTTAAGTAGGGTGACCATCTGTTGGTGTTTTAATAAGAGTTCCTCTAAAGGATACAAAAACACTTATATTTATATATTTTGAATGTTTTTGTTCATGAAAACCTCATGTGGGGACCTGATGCACTCAGTACCGTCTTTACCATAAGGGCACACGGGGCCCGTGCCCAGGGCCCAGAATCTTGGGGGGCCCCGGAGAACCGGCAGTTTCTCTCACACAATAATTTTCAGAACATTTTTGTCGGGCACATTTAATGAATTAGAAATTCCTCAGCCACTTTTGGAAGTTGCGTGGAGAAAAGATGCTGAAATAAAGGTTGTTGGTGATGGGTCTCAACCGCATTGCCCAAAAATCCCTTAAAAGCCCCAATACCGTTAGTCGCCTCTTACGTCACCCACCGGAAGAAATGGGGTAGTGCTATACTAAGCCGACACCACACAGCTATATTCAAATTCAAATCGTTTAATGCATTCATGTGGTAAAGTTCGAGATGATACAGGTTATTTTATTTATTGTTCCATAACATGAACCCATATTTATCACTATATTTTCTTAATTTACACCAATTTGTCTTTTCTAAAGTCATATGTGTGGTTAATTTATCATGGTTGCTAACGGTGAGGGAAAACATCGTGAGGAAACCCACATGGCTGAGTTGTACTTAGTCATGTGACAGTGTATTCGTACAAAACGGCGATTGGCCTGCCCCCTATCACGTGAGTACACTGTCTAAGCAAAACGTGGGTACCTTCTCTGGAAACTAGATGGCGCTTGCCATGTGAGATCAGGAGTATTGGTTCCTCTGCCAACCCCTTCGGGGATAAACGGCGTGAACGTTTATGTTATGTTATGTTTATGTTATTTTCTTAATTAAATGATGAAAGCTCCAAAACACTCAAACAGATGATAAATTGTGGACACCACATTTATCTTGTTTCGATGGGGATACCCGTGACAAGTATTAATATCCCTTTTGCCAAACTTAACCAATTATTTATCTCCAAATCGAAAGGCGACAATAATAATTAAAATAAAATACAAAAAAGGAACAGTTTATAAACTGCTTTTTATAAAATACTCCCTATAAATAAGTTTGATTTGTTTTTCTTTGAACTTAATCTCGACTGGCAACCGTGCGAGCGGGACACACTTCTCTCTCACACGGCTCTCGTTTAGGACATTTCTCTGCTTGACAGTCTTTAAAGGATAATTAACTTTATTGCATGGTAATAAATAGCATTTTTGTTTACCATATTTTTGTGAGTACTCTCTCCTGTTTAGTTAGTAGCTTCATGAACTCAAGCTATAATATCTCAATACCACAATGACGAACCAATCAGAATAAGTGTAGGCGAGCAATCAGAAATCAGCCAATCAGCATTAAGGCAGGCAGTACAATCTTACTAAACCAACTAGTTTTTTCGCAAAAAACCTAGTAAGATTAGAAAATATTTTAACCGTTGTCTAATTATCCGGATTTTTGCAATATCTCTAGGTTTTTTGCAAAAAACCTAAACATCAAATCATCCTACGACATATGCATCATGTATGTATGTAAGTACCTCTGTATATTATTTTTCCAAATAGATATGAACCCTTATAATAAAAAGAAGTCCCTTAGCCGTATCCTTCTGTCTGCCAGAACGCGATAACTTGAAAACTCTCTCTTTCTTCCAGTGCCTCTCCACTACTGGAGGTTAGCAGTGAACTCCGAGTATTCCCTTTTGATCGTGCGCTAGGCGGAACTGTTGGTCCATTTCCGGATGTTCGAGAGCCACGATGTCCTTTTTCTTCCGACACTCCGTTTTCCTTCAATCTTTCCCATCATGATCACTTGAAGCAGTTGGTATCGATCTTGCACCAGTCCCAAATACGCAAACTTTTTTCGTTTGATGGTGGTCATGAGTTCTCGGGTTTTTCCGGCTCGTCTGAGAACTTCCACATTCGTGACCCACTGGATACAGTTAATCCTCAACATTTGCCGGTAGCACCACATTTCAAAAGCCTCTAGTCTTTTGCGTGTTACTTCCTTTACAGTCCAAGCCTCGGATCCATAGAAGACTATCAGCCAAATGTAGCACTGAAGCAATCGTATGCGAAGTCTCAGATCCAGCAGCCTGGTACAGAGTACCTAATGCATTTTATTGTAGGACTCACGGGCTATTTCTATACGGGTCTTTATTTCCTGATCGGACTCACATTAACACATGGGCCGAGATACTTGTACTTCTGGACTCTCTATCTGGGTCCCGGTTACCGTGACTGAAGGTTTCAATGTCTTGTCTTTAGACACCACCATGATCTTCGTCTTGGATAGGTTCATCGAAAGCCCTGCTTTCTGACTGCACTCGTGGATGTTGTTCACTATCAACTGAATGTCTTCCGGTGCAGACGCTATCAGGGCCGTGTCATCGGCGTATCGGAGGTTTTTAATAAACTGTCTGTTGATGTTTACGCCCCACTCCCTCTCCTCCAGTGCTTCAGTCAATCAATCAAGTGCTCAAGTCAATCGCATCCGAGTACAAGTTAAAAAGAAGCGAAAACAGGAAACATCCTTGACGTACGCCCTTGCATATTGCCACTTTCTAAGTCTCCTCACATTCCACTCTGACAGTACCTGTCTGGGACCAGCATAGATTCTGAATGATCCGCATGTCCTTGCCGTCTAACCTGATATCCTCCAATCGACGCATTAGTACTTTGCATTGGACTCGGTCGAAGGCTTTCTCGTAGTTCACAAAACAAAATATGACGTCTTTCCGCATATCTCTGCATTTCTGTACAAGAACATACATACATACATACTTATACTCACGGCTATGAATCCCTTGAAGGGGTAGGCATAGCTAGAAAAATCAGAAATTCCTTAGCCACTTTTGGAAGTTGCGTGGGGTTCTTGCACAAACATTGAGTGCGAAAAGGGCCTCTCTGGTTCCTATTCCCGATCGAAAGCCAAATTTGGTATCACCAGGCTCATTCTAAATTTTAGCATGTATTCTCTCATAAATTATAGAAAGAAACAGCACTTTGCAACATTTGGGTTTTTCGGTAGTGTGATGAATGTAGATTTTAATCAATCTTTAGGCAAAACACCTGAGTTATAGATATTACTGAAGAGTTTGGTCACTGCGTCTATCAGATGGTCTTCAATAAGCTTCAGTATCTCTATGTGTATACGATCTGGTGCTGGCAACTTTTCTGTTTTCGCTTTTTGTAGCGGCTTTCTCACCTCTGATTTTAGTATAGCAGGTCCAGTATCGTCACAACTCATGTTCGCTGTTCCTCTGGTTACATCAGCAAACATTTCCTCAACGTAGATTCCATGCTTTCTTTTTGCTGTCCGTGTCCATAAACAGAATGTCATTATTGTCAACTAAGACATTGCGGCCCTGCCATATCCTTGATTTCTTTAGGTAATAAATAAAGAATAAATAAAGGAAAGAAAAATTTCGACACAGACGGGAATCGAACCCGCGACCTCGGGTATACGCCCCCGTCGCTCTGCCAATTGAGCTACCGTGTCAATGGCCGCCAGCGCGAAATTCTTCTATCCTTTACTTATTCTTTATTTATTAGTAATAATCCCCACATGAGGTTTTCATGAACAAAAACATTCAAATTCTTTAGGCAAGTTGAAATTGTCATGTTTGACCGGCTGAGGAAATTCATATTTTATTTAGGTCTGCCATCCCTGCACATTTCTCTTCATAAAATTTTGCTCTAGCTCTACGAATTTCTCTTGTTATTTCGGTGTCTAAGGCTTTATGTTCTACTGTATCTTGTTTGTAGAGTCTACGTTCATCCATTAACCGTAGTATACTCTATTTCATCCATTGTTGTTTCTTCTTTCCTAGTTTTGTGTAAAAGATCGTTCTGTTTATGACATCTACTGTTTTTTTCAGACTGGCTATTGTTTCTTCAGTTGTGGCCGAGTTGATAGGTGACTAGCTTTTCGGTGTGAAGGTTGCGGGTTTGATCCCCGCTGAGAGCAATATTTATGTGACGAGCATTCATTAAGATTTTTTCTTAGTTTTTGGTGTTATTTATATGTGTATTATATTATATTAAATATATCGCTGAGTTAGTAGCCCATAATACAAGTGTTACTTAGTTTGGGGGACCTGATCTGTGTATAATACTTATGTCCGAACGTGATTGTAATTTTACTCCAACAAAAGAGTAAAAAAATATATTTAATTCCTAGTATCAAATAAGTATTGTCATTTCATACCCTTTATAACTCTAGCTATAATGTCCCAATACCACAATGACGCACCAATCAGAATAAGTGTAGGCGAGCAATCAGAAATCAGCCAATCAAGCATTGAAGAAGTACAATCTTACTAAACCGACTAGTTTTTTTTGCAAAAAACCTAGTAAGATTAGAAAATATTATAACTGTTGTCTAATTATCCGGATTTTTGCAAAATCCCTAGGTTTTTTTTGCAAAAAACCTAAACATCAAATCATCCTACGACATATTGCTGTGTTGTGTCGGCATAGAATAGCACTATCCCCATCTTATCCTGTTCGTGTTTCGTAAGAGTCGATTAAGGGAATAGGGTTTTTCCATCTTTGCTCTTACACCAATCCAAGGTCAGCCGTGCTGAGCGATGCGTGGCCAGGGGTGAGCCTGGTCGCTAGCGTGCCATCGTCACGAAGCCTGGTGCACTCCGGGTACTAAATAACCTTACGTAGTCAAGCGGGGCTCTGGCTAGGCGAACAGTTTACTTCCCTTGCTTCTCGTGGGGCCAAAATGTGTTCAAATAAATATAAACATGGACGCGGCGATGTAGCTCGCCATTCATCACGCCATGGTTTCTCACGGGGTGAAAAGTGGGCTGGAGAGACCCGCTTTAGCACGATGAATGTATGTGGATGAATGATAGAAAAATTTGATGAACTATGTATGATTATGGATAAAAGAAAAATGAATTTTCTATGTGTGAATGAGACGAAGCGCAAGAGAAAAGAAGTCTCACAACTTGGCAACATTACAGCAATCTGGTCTGATGTCGGTGACAGTGACCGAGCTTGCCAAGGAGTGAGACTTCTGATATCTGAAATAATGGAAGTGAATGTAAGAGTATTAATAGATTATGCGATCGAGTGAGAAATAGCGTGATTCGTGAAAAGTGCGGTGATGAAGATGATATTGTAAAAAAGATAGAAAAAGAATGTTAAGATGGTTTGGGCACATGGAGAGAATGGATGATTGTAAATTGGTAAAAGAGATTTATAGAGCTAACGTGAATGGTAAAGTTAGTAGAGGATGACTTTGGAGGACACATTTGGACCAAATAGCAGGTGTGCTCAAAAAGGCAGGCGTCAGAAGTATGAAGAATAAAAGAGCATGTATGAGACGATTGATGGATTTAAAAGAAGCTAGAGAGGTTTGACAGGATCAAACAAAGTGGCGATCGATAGTCTCTGCCTACCCTAATGGGAACTAATGGCGTGAGTATATGTATATCTGTACATATATACACGATTTTTACTGAAAATGTACCTCTGTTCAAACTCTATTGAATTTCACGACTTAATACCAGTTAAACTTTTGAATTATGTTCATTAATTTTAAGTCATGTCGAATGTATGCTTGTAACTGTACCGGTATTTAGGTAGACTGAAAATATTAGTTACGCAATATTTTAATTATTTCCATGCATTACTTGGATTTTTTCCTTTGATTTTCTACCTACAAAATAGTAACAAGTAAGCTAAAGTCATAATAACAAATATTATAACAACCTGTTAAAAAAACTATAAAATAAACGGACAGTAAAACTTATCTCTAAAAAACTATCACTAATTCACTAAAAAAACTCAGAGTGATTTAAGAACTTATCACTAAAAAGTATAAAATAAAAAAGAAAAACAAAAACATCAAATTAAAAACTAAACAGAAAAATTAAATATTATTATTTTTTATTTAAAAAAGAACCGCCTTCAAAAATCCAACTGAAAAGTATAAAATAATTTTAATTTATTTTATTATGTACAACTCTATTCAACTTCTTCTTTTTGAAGTCGGTGCCAAACAAATTTCCTTTTAGTTTTTAATTTGATGTTTTTGTTTTTGTTTTTTATTTTATACTTTTAAGTGATAAGTTCTTAAATCACTCTGAGGTTTTTTAGTGAATTAGTGATAGTTTTTGAGAGATAAGTTTTACTGTCCGTTTATTTTATAGTTTTTTTAACAGGTAGTTATAATATTTGTTATTATGACTTTAGCTTACTTGTTACTATTTTGTTTACCTGCGGGCCTAGATAGAAAAGCAAAGGATGCTTTAAGGAAAAGTCGCGTAAGGGAGAACGAAACACCCATCGAAAAAAACAAAGACTTCAGCAGGGCAAGCACGAGCCGTATTTAAACTAGTTATCGCGTGGGATAAAGCAGCCATCTTTTACGCACTTACTTAGTATCGTATACTGCCATCTCATTCTAACCGTTATCGTGTCGATAACTCGTGCTTGCCCTTCAGAATGAGAGAGATCGTCAGCGTGCGAAGAGAAGTTCACCTATCACAAATGCGAAGAAACACTCTTATATATATGTAGCGTTGAGTCGAGTAAAATCCCTTGATGAGATGGCTTTAAGTGATATAGATTCAAAGAAATTACTTAAATGGTTAAGACCATTCCGAAAGCGCGAAATTCCCCATGACGAAAGCGCCTTGATTGAAATGACCAGGATGAAAAACATGATGTTGCAATATATATTTTTTTCTTTAATATAATTAAGAGTAATTTATTCATGTTTTTATATACTTTTTTGTTCAATAATTTAGTAACTCTGTTTATTACTAATAAAAAAACTTTATTAACATATATTGATAAATTTCTGTCTAGTATTGATAACTTTACATACATACTTACTTATATTTCAAACTAAGAAACCTCCTTTTTTTCGAGTCGGTTAAAGAACTTTTAACCCATCTTCTAAATGTAACGAATACTTTTCTGAAAACCGCATCCAAATAGCTTAAGCCAAACGTGAGATAATCGCGGACCAACACACATACATACAGGTCAAACACAGAACCTCCTTTCTTTTTTTGGTCGGTCAAGGCACTAAAACCTTCTCCTAAATGTAACGAATACTTTTCTGAAAACCGCATCCAAATAGCTTAAGCCAAACGTGAGATAATCGCGGACCAACAGACATACATACAGGTCAAACATAGAACCTCCTTTCTTTTTTTGGTCGGTTAAGGCACTAAAACCTTCTCCTAAATGTAACGAATACTTTTCTGAAAACCGCATCCAAATAGCTTAAGCCAAACGTGAGATAATCGCGGACCAACAGACATACATACAGGTCAAACACAGAACCTCCTCTCTTTTTTTGGTCGGTTAAGGCACTAAAACCTTCTCCTAAATGTAACAAATACTGTCCTGAAAACCGCATCCAAATAGCTTAAGCCAAACTCGAGATAATCGCGGACAATTATACATACATACATACAAACATACATACATACAAACAATCGAACTGAGAACCTCCTTTTTTGAAGTCGGTTAAAAATAATATTATAATCTTATTATTACTAACATTTGTATGAAAGAAGTAATAGATACATAATTTATTTACCCAACGGCTATTAAACCAGCCAGAAAAAAATTATCATTTTGTTCACTATAGATATTATTTTCCAGTAATTGAAAATAGTGTTACAACATTGTTTCCGTGCTTCGGAGAGCACGTTAAGCCGTCGGTCCCGGCTACTATTACGGTAGTAGTCGTTAGTCTGCCAACCCACAATTGGCCAGCGTGGTGGACTATGCCCAAATCGCCCTATATATGGTAGGCTCGAGCCCCTATTTGGGGACATATATGGGCTGTGAGGTGAGGAGGTTACAACATTAGCCAAAATAAATAAAAACGTTTTATAAATTGCCTAGAATTTACAAATAACTCCAAAGAGTGAACCTTACGAACCTTTTTGTGGTTTACAGCCGTGAGTGTATGTATACAAATAACCAGGGCCCATTGCACGCAGGTCCAACGGACGCAGCCAATTCTTAATTGACGGCCACGTACCGAATGACCCAGTGTAGGCACTTACCTATACTGACTGGGTCAACCAAACAAACACATGGCTTGGTGAAAGTCTTAGGAAGCTGAAAGATGAGGGCATTACAGGACTAGTCGTTGTCGAGATCTGTAGGATGATGATGATGAAGTTTCGGTATTTGAATATTGCAAAAAAAGGCGTTATACGTTATACCTAGTTCTAATAAATATTCGTAACAAATTGTCTCATGTATGATTCATTATGTAAGATTGCTTTTCGTTAAGAAAACTGTTTTTCTAACTTATTTTCTAATAACACCAATGGAAGTGGCATGTATCGGCATATGGGCATGGGCAGCCCCCACTCCCAGCAATAATTTATTGCTGCCAACAATTTTAACAGCGGTTTACTGTATATTATTTGGTACATAAGATTCATGAGTCGCAGTGTTTGCAACACCGGAGCTCCTCGGGAACCTACTCATTTCTTTTTGATCGCAAATTCAGAAAGTCTGAGAATAGGAGGTACCTGGAGATTAACCATTTTTCACAACCCAGTTTTCTCCGAATCAGCTAGTTTATCTATTAAATTGTGATATTGTTAACGCAATCGTTTCTGTTAACCACTATTATGTGTGGTTAATCTATACTAATATTATAAAGCTGAAGAGTTTGTTTGTTTGAACGCTAGGATCTCAGGAACTACCCAATCAAATTTAAAAGTTCTTTTTGTGTTGGATAGTCCATTTATTGAGGAAGGTTTTAGGCTATATATCATCACGCTGCAACCAATAGGAGCAAACTATAAGCGAATAATATTGCAAAAACGGGGATAATTATTCATACTAAGGCTTCCGTTGTGTGCGCTGCGTAAACGGTTTAAGTTACCCAAAAAAAATGTATTAAAGAATAATTTCTCTTTAAATGATCTAAAAAAATGCCCGCGACAGTATATGTCTAACTTTTAAGTTTCACTTACTATAACCATTTTTATGGTAAATAAATTTGGTCGAATTTAATGCATAATTGCCATAATGTTTTATCAACATAATATTAATCTTTATCCAAATAAATATGTTGTTGATTGAGAGTATTTAATTGAGAACAAAATTGTCCTTGACATCACTTAATTTAAATGAACATCTTAGAAGATAATACAATTTTTAAATTACTCCGTAACAAAATTTACACGCGTGCATGAAGCGCAAGACAAGACGCTGCGCTGGCCGGCGAGCGAGGTCACCTGCGCGAGAAGCTTATGTTTAAGCCTTATACTATTAATATTATAAATGTGAAAGTTTAGATGTTTGTGTGTTTGTAGCTAAATGAAGACTAATTCACAGAACGTATTTAAAATAAAATTTACAGGAAGCCAGATAATGATCCCAATTAACACAATAGGACACTTTTTATCCCAGAAAAATTAAGAGATCAATAAATTTTCTTAAAAAATGGTTAAACAGACTAAGAATCAATGCTCAGCCGAAACTACTATACTTACAAACTTAAAATTTATTACGGTGAGGGAAAACATCGTGAGGAAACCCACATGGCTGAGTTGTACTTAGTCATGTGACAGTGTATTCGTACAAAACGGCGATAGGCCTACCCCCTATCACGTGAGTACACTGTCCATGCAAAACGTGGGTACTCTGACCACCAGGTGACAAACTCACGTGATGTTCAGAAGTATTAGTACCTCTGCCAACCCCTTCGGGGATATTCGGCGTGAACGTTTATGTTATGTATAATTTATAAAGTGAAAAAATTGTGAGGACACTATGAAAAACACCTTTTTTCTCATCGCATGACAGAGACCCTCAACAGGTCAGTTAAATATTTCAGTTTGACGACGTGAAACTCTACACTTTTGACAGTACGAAGTCTGTGGGGTCAGCTAGTCTCTAATAACTCTCAGTTTTCCCTTTGATGGGAAGTTAAGTGAGGGATAAATCGAGAGGAATCCCACATGGCTAAGTGCTAGTAAAAATAAATCTAATTATTGGGTTATGAATAGTTATGATTGTTAAAGGTCTTAACCGGTTCGACAAAATTTCGGGTTGCTAGACCCACAATTTTTATTGAGGCCTGGATCCGACTCTGAAATTTGCTCTCTTCTGTTTAAAAACTATATTTATAAACAAGTCACTTGGCTGTATTCAGAGCTAACCTGACCGTCGACCTTGACCGTTAGTTTCGTCCATAGCTGTAATCTAATTTTCTAAAGGAGATAAAGAGCGTTCAGAGCCGTACTGCCCACTCCGTACGCACGTCAGTACGTATCGTACTTAGGGTGACTAAATAATGCTTTATGGAATGTAATTTAAAAACTTCTATTTCTTATTTAGAATTAACTTGACATACGAGGGGCATGCCAAAAGAAACTAGATAATTACTCAAAAATTATAAAATTTATCCTTTATTACAAGTATCGATCTTTTCAAAGTATTCACCCTGAGCACGTATACACTTTTCCATACGTCTGAACCAATTGAAAAATACCTGTGACCACTCTTCTTTAGATACCTCAGAAATCTCGAAATTATAGGCAACCAGCGCATCTTCTTTGCTTTCAAACCTCTTCCCCTTTAGTTTTTCTTTGATTTTTGGAAACAAGTAAAAATTACAAGGCGCTAGATCAGGGGAATATGGCAGCTGAGGGAGAATTGACACATTTTTCGAGTTGAAAAAGTCTAGTGTTCTGGCAGACGTGTGCGGCGCCGCATTGTCGTGGTGCCAGAGAAGGTGCCGGATTCCTGACTTCGGTCGCTTGTCACACCAAGCTGATATTACTGTTGGAGCACAAACTGTCACATACCATTCGTAGTTCACCGTTCTTTCATTCTCTAGCACAACAGTAGCAATATGATCCGTTTTGCAGAAAAACGAGGCGACCATTTGTTTCTGTGTGCTTCGTGCACGGCGCCATTTCGTTGGAGTTGGCTCGTCTTCAAAGCACCATACAGTCGACTGTCGCTTTGATTCGGGATCATAGTTATACAGCCATGTTTTGTCATCAGTCAGTATATCATATACTTTTTTTTCTCGCCTCCGTTGAATTTATCTATCATGAATAGGCACCAATCCACCCGACGGTCTTTCTGCTCATCGGTAAGTCGCACAACGGCACCCATCACGAACAACGTTTAAGGAGAAGAAGGTGGTCGTGAATTATGGTTTGCATTGCTGCTGATCCAATTCCTAGTTCTCGCTCTAGCTCTACATATGTAATTCGTCGGTTTTTGCGAATAAGTTTTTCGACTGCACGAACGTTTTCTTGCGTGACCGCGGTTGGCGGCCGTCCTGTCTTCGCTTCATCTTCGATACATCCTCGTCCTCTTTTAAATTCAGCAAACCAATTGAATACTGTTGCTCGGGAACAAGCAGACACACCAAAAGTAGAAGCCAAAATTTCAAAACATTCTTGAGGCTTTAAACCTTTTTTTAAGTCATAATATATCATAGCGCGAAAATCACGTCAACTGAGCTCCATTGTTGCAAGTTGCTCATTCAAATAAAAAATAAATAAAAGAAGTGTGTTCTATATTCAAATATGTCAATAAAAAACCAGCCTATAAGATGGGGTATAGCTTGCCAGTGTCAATTAAATGAGAAAAGAGTATCTAACTTTTATTGGCATGCCCCTCGTATGCTTATTTTATAACTATAAATATGAAATATTCATTCCACTGTTCATTCAGTGGAGCACATACTTTTAATAAGCAAGTTAATTTTAACCGTAGGTCCACCCTGGCCATTCTATCTGTGGAGATTTGTTAATAGCATTGGACTATCTATCTTACCTCTATTTTGTATACTTTTGTGTGTAAATCTTCCTAAGAAAATAAAATAAAAAAATATATTGCACCTATACGTTACTAAATTTCAATCTGAATCGCTTTCTTGTTTATTCTTATATTATAAACCTTTTCATATACTTAAGTATAAGTAAGTAACATGTCAGCAATACGAACAAAAAATGTATCGACGCACTTGATTGTAAATATGACCTCCTCTATCCATATTTTATGTCTTCGCGTATGAGGTTTTGCATCACAGTGATTTTCTCTTATGGCACGAAGAAATCATTGGCGAAGTGTGTGGTCCTAAACATCGTCACCTTGATCAGCTGACCCGCTGTTCTGCGTCATTGAACCATACATATTAAAATGGAGGGCGAGCGATGAACGGTGGCATTATGTTTTTTCCGCGATGTCATTAACTATAATAATATTCTGCTCTGTGGACGAACTTTGAAATTGATCGGTCATTTCAGAGAAACATTGTTTTTTAGGCTATGTCGTTTTGTTTGCAAGGTCAGAAGTTTATCATAATCAACGCAACATCCATATACATATATACTCACGGCTATTCATTCCTAGAAGGGATAACCAGAGGTTTAGAATTGGATATAAAAGTAACTAACTTTTAGAAGATAAGTGGGGACAAGATTGTAAATTAAAGGTTGTTATTGCTGGGTCTCCAACCGCATAAATACATAACCTCACAGCTTTAAATCCCTAGAAAGGATGGCTAGAGTTTCAAAACAGAAAAACTTCAGCTACTTTTGGAAGTTTAGAGGAGAAAATAAAGATTTTTGATAATGGGCCTCCAACCACATCGGACAAAAATTATTTAAAAGGTCCCTATACCCTTAGTCGTCTCCTAGAAATACCATCGGGAAGTAATGAGGTGGTGCTTTTCTAAGCCGACATAACACAGCAGTAAAAATATTAATATACTCTATAGTACTTAAGCGCTTTATTCCCTTTGGGGTAGGCAGAGACTGTCGATTGCCACATGTAAGATGCAAACAAATGTCTCTTGCTCCCCACACATTCCTGATATCAATAGCTTAATTAACCTAAATCTCTTGAAAAGTATTGTTTAAGGAAGAATTATCTCGTGATATATACGGGGAGCATATTCGATTAGGTTCGTTATCTCTTTACCTGTAAAATATCTTGGGGTTTGCTTTTGGAAACCAAAATATGATAATATGTCTGACCCTAATCTGGAATATTTTGGGGTGGGTAAGAACATGGTAAGAACACAGCGTATTGTACTATATAGCCACACTATCATTGTTAAATAATTGCTTCGCATCGCAACTATTGCGATATTCTTGGCTTAAAGAAATCCTGTGAAAGTCTTTTAGTTTTAACAGTTTTTATTTACTTTATTTAAGACTTATGAATATAAATTGCGAAGCTCTGTCCACTTATTTGGCCTTAAAGAATTGTATGATGCGGAGCAGTATAATAATAATGATTATGATCAGAAAAACATATAAAATTGGGCAAGGAAACCAAGTACCGGACTAGCTAAAATTTTGCTTTGCTTGTTTAGCTTGGCTGGCGATCAGCACAGTATGTATACGATACGGTATTGGTAGGGTGGGCCGGTGTGGGCACTTGGTTCATTCGACGGCGACACGTGCGTATATTACGGAGTGGGCAAGACAGAAACATATCTCCATCGCATTATTCGTGTATTTCATTTCGTCATGTTCGGCGTTTGGTCGGCTTTGCTCTGTCGTCCGTCGTATTGCTATCGTCATTACAGTGTGTATTTTCCTGTTCAATTCATTGTAGACTAGAGTAAGAAGACAGACCAGTCTGTCAAACAGAGCCGCAGTGTTCAGTGTATTACACTACTATTATTCTTAGTCAGTAGCTATAAGTGATTTTGTTATTTGTTTCGATTTTGTTGGTGGTTAGGTTTAGGTCACGTAGCCATTTTTGCGCTGCCGGTAAAACGTGTCAAATGCTGTTTCCTGACCTTGAAACTTAATGAATAGTTTGTGAAGTGACTACCGCGTAGAAACTTTATAATAAGCCGGATAACGTGTAATACAACCTACAATGTCAGACAATCTGGAGGATGTTCTGACAGATGCAGCAGCAGATGGATCTCTTTTTAGTACTTTTGATATAATAATTTTAACTGCACTGTTAGGCGCAGCCGTTTGGTGGTTATACAGCTCAAGAAAAGAAAACAAAAAAGATGAAATATTGCTCACAAAATATTCAATTCAGTAAGTATAACAAAGCACTATAAAGCAGGTTCGCTATCAATAACATGAGAAACAAAGGTACTAGGGCTGGACCAGTAAACAACAATAAAAAAATGACATAGTCATGGGAACGACAAAAAAAACTTATTAGAGGTACAGTTCGCGCTCACTATTGTAAATAATGCCAATTGCACAAAATTAAATAACGCTATTGCATCATAATTAATTACATACGTACAGGGTGTAATTAGAAAGTGCGACTAAATTCATATGTTTTTAAACTGTAAATGAATGTTTCGTACCTTTGCTGATACCACAAACATGTGAGTTAGCAGAATCTGTATTTATTTCATATTTGGTTTTCATTGATAGTACCTACTCATTAGCCCATACAGTATAAAAATTACATACCTATACTCACGTCCATAAATCCCAAAAAGGGATAGACAGAGCTAGAAACTCCTCAGCCACATTGGGAAGTTGATAGTGGACAAGATGGTGATGGGCCTCCAACTGCATCGCCCAAAAACCACTTAAAAAACCCATACCCTTGGTCGCTTCTTATGGCAACCGTGGGCAGAAAGGGGTACTGACATTCTAAGCCGGCGCTACACGGCAAAAGTTGAAGTTAGAATTTAGTTTTTTTCATTGTTAAGCGAATATCTTATATCTAACAGTTATTGCGCCGCTGGCTGTCGTGTTGTGTGTGTGTGTGGCTGGAATCTGGGCAGTATCGCTGGAATGGAATCACATCACCAACGTTCATTCAGTTTACTGTTTTTTCCATAGCTAATTTTGAAAAATGCTAAATGAATTTAAATAATTGATTTAAGTATAAGATTATCAAATTGATCACCTTTCTTACATTGTGAACAATAGGTTAATAAGAAGCTCTTCTATGAGTTCCATGGATAGGGTGGACTGCTTTTTTTAATTCATACTTTATACACACATTAAATAAAATAAAGAATTTCATAAAAAAAGTTTATACCCTCGAGTTTTCAGACATAACTGTAGAATATTTATATATTTATTTTAAACATATATTAATTTATTGTCCTTGTAGCAGTCGCACTTTATTGTTTTTTGTGTTGATTGTTAGTATTTTAATAATATATTTAAATAGGCATTAACAAGAAGCCTTGCCGTCACTCGTGTCTTCACTACACCTAGCCATAGCTACTGCGTGAATACATCCGCGCATTAATGATTTTGCCATTGACACTACTCGTGACCTTACATTATTTGATAACAAGCATGATTGGACAAATTGTTATCTAATATAATTTTTTTCTTTAACACTTGATTAAAACAACAATCCATTTCTGAGACATAAACATTTTAATAATTTTAATAATTTATAACAATTTTTAATTTTCGATAACGCAATTTACATCTAAGATACTACGTATTTACTTAGACGATTTCGTCCTTCGTAGATTTTACGTATCAGGTGTAAACTTTTTTTTGCATTTTAACGTTTAATTACAATTGACCCAGGCAAAGGAGACCTTAAACTTTTTACGTGTCAAGCAGTGACTATCCTTGCATCGCGTCCGAAATCTTAAGTCGTCGGAAATGGTTTAATTTCAATATATAACCAAACCAAAACATAAGAAGGATACGTTAAATCTAGTACAGTCCTATCCTATACTAAAAACCAAACTGATATTATAAAATAAAATATACGGGAACAACTCATTCAGGTAGGCAATAGACCCGTCCTGGCTTGCGATCTCGCACAAAACCTCATGAAAAATGTTACTGCATTGGAATCAATAAATTCTTATTATTTACAAATTTACTTATACTAACTAACATTATTTCTATTGGGGTAGGCAGAGATTATCGATCGCCACTTTCCACTTTTCTTGACGAATCTCTCTTGCTTTCCCCACATTTAATATTCTTAATTCTACTTTATTTGGAAAAAAATTAAATCATGTCACAATATCGGTCAGTGTTAACCGTGATCACAACCTCTGCCATCTTCAAAGGAACACGGGCCAGTGATGCCAGAAGCAGACACATTACTGCTCACACTACCACCTTAGAGCTGTGAAGTGTACGCATATGAGACGTGGCGTGGGTTAACCTTATAGGCGATGCTACCAACGGCGATGTTTATTCACGTAACCTTTTAAGTGGAAATGTCCCTCGTTGAATTAACAAACTGTTGCCAAATATCTCATAATCAGTGGATTTTTCCTTACACTAATTGAATGTTGTATTTAAATAAGTTAAAGTGTAAGTTTACAATTGATTGTACTGCAGATTTTTTATCTACAAAGATTTGGCAAAGAAAAAATGGGAAATCTTTGTCATCACTCACCGACCATGGATGCCATCACCTATTGACCCTACACTAAATAGAGAATTTGGCCATATTCCACCCCTCTGACCCAGTGAAGGTTGGCAGATTCCTAGCTGGGATAGATATATATATACATTAACGTACACTCTGAGTTTACAAATAATTAGATGATTCAACCTACAGTATCTTAAAATATCTAATATATTTAACAAGTGTCCACTCGTTCGAGTTACGCGAGCTCTTTACCTCACTAATTTGATAAATGAGTACACCCGGGAATTGAACCCGAAGCCTTTGGATCGTGAGCCAAGCACATCGGACGTTGGACCATGAAGGAAGTATATCCAAATGTTCTTCTGGCAATAACAAAAATAAACCATAACTAGGCACATAACCCCGCGAAATCTTAGAGTAACCCTAGTACCACTTAAATAAACGGCCGTACACCATTTTAATCTTCAGACAGAAGTATTAGCTTTCTGTAGAATTCCTCACCTCTTTATAACGATTTTTAAGCATATCTTACTTATAGTAATCACGTTATTTGAGATAAAAGAGTGATGAGTAGACCAAACATACAATATATAATTGAAACCGAAAACGAAAAAGAATAATTGATATTGGACGGCTATTTTAATTTTCACAAAATTGGCAGATCCACGTCAGTCGATGCAACAACTGTGATGTAAAACAGGTTTTACCATATACATACAATACAGGTACGGTTCAGTAGTGCGGTCACAGCCAAGTACTTTGGGGGGAGGTCAAGTTAATAACTAGTTTCAACTTTAACTTGATATATTTATTTTAAGGAGGTCTTACGTTACGTCACTTACCACTTACGTTGACTCTATGATCCCCTGTCGGAGCGGCTTTCTATTTGCCCATAATCTACTCAATGTATGTTTTTTTGTTGTGACTTTGTTATGATAATCAAAGTAAATAAATCATACATACATACACTCACGGCTATAAATCCCTAGAAGGGGTAGCCGGAGCCAAGGAATTAGAAATTCCTCAACCACTTTTGGAAGTTTTGTGGGGAAAAGATGGTAAAATAAAGGTTGTTGGTGATGGGTCTCCAACCGCATCGCCCAATAATCCTATAAAAAGCCCCAATACCGTTAGTCGTCTCTTACGTACACCCACCGGAAAAAATGGGTAAGTGCTATTCTAAGCCGACACTACACAGCAAAATAAATAAATCGTCGATTGTAAAAAGTGGCGATCCATAGTCTTTGCCTACCCCTAGGAACTAAAGGCATGAGTATATGTGTGTATATATTCCAAAGCATAGATTGTTTATAACAGTATTTTTGTTTTGAACATCAATTCGTAAATCTCCCATGATAAAAGATATACGTTTTTTATTTCCTAGCAAAAACACGTTATCAATGAATTGTTGAGTTGCTCCTATTAGTAAAATTATTGATATCCGCTAGTTGCGCACTGTATGCATGCTTGCTGTTGCAGGGGGAATGAGTTATCTAAACAGTTAAGTTTAACTTATTTTACTTAACAAAAAATTTAGAAAATATACGTGTAAAAGGTTTTTAAGATACACGCTTCTTTGATATTTCTTACTTGTTTCTACGCTACGTCTAGTAGGCCTCTATGACTATTCGATTACAATAAATTAAATTTCTTGACCTTTGCTATCTATAACATAATTAGTTAATTACCGACTGTTATTTATTTAGCCTAGATAATCTAGATTTGAAGTAACTAAACTCAGTTAACCTAGAACATACGGTGATGAGTTTTACACAAAGATAATTTTATTGTCTTCTTTACAGTGAAATATTGTGAAACAAATATCTGGCAACGTCCTGAGTATATCTATACTTATAATAAATCTGTAGAGAGGTCAATTCTGTACATGGAATATATTTTCAAAATAACTATCAGGGGGTGATTAGGGATCGATACTGATGCCAAAAATGCAATCAGTAAAATTTTTGTCTGTCTGTCTGTCTGTCTGTCTGTCTGTCTGTCTGTCGGTTTGTATGTTCCTTATGGAAACAAAAACTACTCGACGGATTTTAACGAAACTTGGTACAATTATTCTTCATACTCCTGGGCAGGTTTTTGTATACTTTCCAGCAGAATAGTAAAGGGGAATTTTGGGAAATTTTGGGAAAACGGGAGAAGTTACTCCATTTTTTAAGCTTCCCTCGCGTGTGCAGCCTTAATGGTCAAAGTTACACAGAAATCACGTATGACGGAAATATTCTACATAAAATTATCTAAAAAATATTCCGCAACAGTATATGTCTATCTTTTATGGTTAACTCACAACAACACGTGTAACTCCTGATAGCTTAGCAGTTCGGCGCATTCTGATTATATTTGTTTTCTCTTACATTTATAATACTCTCAATCACCCTTATTTCAAAAGTTAACATTACTACCTACTCAATAAAAAAAGAATCATATAAATCGGTATAGAAACACCAAAATTAATAGTCCCAACATAATAGTCGCACGCGATCAAAACCAAATCCTTAGTAATTTACATATTACGTACTAGGTGGCGCCAGTAGTTGCATCAATTAAAACCTAAAAATTAGCTTAATTTCGGAGATATTGATCTGAACCGATCATAAAAGCGCTTTCAAAATCACAAAGTAACACTATATTCAGACACTAGTGGATCGTCCCAGCTTCGCACGGGTAGCGTTGTTTTTTTAAATATCTGAGGTTTCTTTCTTCAGTCACTGCTCAAGCATTGTGAAATTCAGCGCAATGTTTTCAATTTATTAAATTTATAGCACTCCCTAAACAGTGTAGTTTGGTGGTTTTGAATGCGCTTTAATGAACGGTTCAGTTTTTCCGTTTAATAGCAAATTTTGGAATAAAACGCTATGAAGTATTTATAACAATCTAAAAAATAAATCACTACGTGTTGTAGGATGCAACTACTGGCGCCATCTAGTATTTTATAAGTAAATAAGTAACGATTCGGTTTTGGTCACGGGCGCGATGGCTTATTTTATGTATAATTTCGGTGTTTCTCTACCGATTTCTATGGTTCTTTTTTTATTGAATAGGTAATAATGTTACCTTATTTAAATTAGGGATGAGTGAGAGGTTTACAAACGTAAGAGTAAACAAATACAATCAGAATGTTCCGAACTGCTAAGCTATCAGGAATTACACGTGTTATTGTGAGTCAACCGTAAAAGATAGACATAAACTGTTGAAGATTTTTTTTTAGATAATTTTATGAAGAATATTTCCGTGATACATGATTTCTATGTAAGTTTAACCATTAAGGCTGCACACGCGACGGAAGCTTAAAAAATGGAGTAACTTCTCCCGTTTTCCCAAAATTCCCCTTTACTACTCTGCTGAAAAGTATACAAAAACCTGCCCAGGAGTATGGAGAATAATTGTACCAAGTTTCGTTAAAATCCGTCGAGTAGTTTTTGTTTCCATAAGGAACATACAAACCGACAGACAGACAGACAGACAGACAGACAGACAGACAGACAGACAGACAAAAATTTTACTGATTGCATTTTTGGCATCAGTATCGATCCCTAATCACCACCTGATAGTTATTTTGAAAATATATTTCATGTACAGAATTGACCTCTCTACAGATTTATTATAAGTATAGATATAGATGAGTGCTGTAAGTTATAATAAAGGCGCTAATTTCGTACCGCTTGAGCAGTGATTGAAGAAACCTCCAATATTTTTAAAACTACGCTACCCGTGCGAAGCGGGGCCGATCCACTAGTATGGATTATAATGATTGCTTAGGTTGATTGGGTGATATTCTAATACGAGGGTCAAATGCGGTTTCAGAGTCATGACTACAAAAAAATATAAAATAGCCCAAGATCGTCTTTTGATTGTGAAAATCTGGCTATTAGCATTTAGTTAAACTGTTTCTTACCCAGGACATCCGCGCCGTGGCTCCAACGCTATGACCGTTATACGAGTACCACGGTGGCGGCAAGTATAATAGCGCCTTTTAGATGAAAATAATAATAGGTTTTCTATAGGAGAATGAATAGAAACATGGCTGAATGACTTAAACGCGGTGCAAGAGGTTTACGTATAATAGTCTCTTCCTACCCAAATTGGAGCAAATGGCGTAGGTATAAGTATTCATAAAATCTAGATGAAGCTTTTTTAAATACGTATCTGTAGTGTTTTACCAATTAAGTTTTGTTTACTTTTTTCGGATCGTAGATGTCGGCTAGTTTTAGTGAATATATAACAGTTTTCAAGGCCGACGGCTAATATCTATACAAACAATTATACGATTTCCTAGTCTTGGTCCAAGACTAGGAAATCGTATAAGACTCTTGGATGTCATTTATATGTTTGTATTATATAATCTATACTTATAATAAATCTGTAGAGAGGTCAATTCTGTACATTAAATATATTTTCAAAATAACAATCAGGGGGTGATTAGTGATCGATACTGATGCCAAAAATGCAATCAGTAAAATTTTTGTCTGTCTGTCTGTCTGTCCGTCTGTCTGTCTGTCTGTCTGTCTGTCGGTTTGTATGTTCCTTATGGAAACAAAAACTACTCGACGGATTTTAACGAAACTTGGTAGAATTATTCTTCATACTCCTGGGCAGGTTATAGTGTACTTTTCAGCAGAATAGTGAAGGGGAATTTTGGGAAAATTTGGGAAAACGGGGGAAGTTACTCCATTTTTAAGCTTCCGTCGCGTGTGCAGCCTTAGTGGTTATAGTCACAGAGAAATCATGTATGACGGAAATATTTTACATAAAATTTTCTAAAAAATATCCTTCTGCAGCATATGTCTATCTTTTATGGTTGACTCATAATAAGACGTGTAATTCCTGATAGCTTAGCAGTTCGGAGCATTCTGATTATATTTATTTACTCTTACGTTTATAGTTCTCTCATTCGTCTTTCATTTAAAAAAGTTTACATTATTACCTATTCAATAAAAAAGAATCATAGAAATCGGTATAGAATAACCAAACTCATACATGAAATAAGCTATCGCGCCCTGTCGTCGCACGTGAATGCTATAAGGATATTTTTTTAAGTAATGGTTGCGCGCGCAAAAGATAGCCGGGAGTATATATATACTCCCTGTATGTATGCAAAGTTTGTAACTCTGATTGTTTGTTTGCATGGTTTTATTTTCGGAGATACTGAACCGTTCATTAAAGCGCTTACACAATCACAAAGCTACACTATTCAGGAATGCTATAAATTGCATTAAATTTCACAAAGGTTGAGCAGTGATTGAAGAAACCTCAGATATTTTTTAAACTACGCTACCCGTGCGAAGCTGGGCCCGATCCACTAGTATTAAATATATCGTTGAGTTAGTATCCCATAATACAAGTTTTTCTTAGTTTGGGGCTAACTTGATCTGTGTTTAATATGTCCGTATATTTATTACCTAATAATGATTATATATTCTGACGTTATTTTTCGTACATAATAGGTACATAAAAATAGAAAAATTACAAATTAAAATAAAATAATGTATGTGTTCTGATGCTGACTGGGTGGAAGTGATTAGACATACCGTTACGGTATTTACCCACTTAAAGCATCACTGTGCTATATCTAAGAACTTATTGGTCACCAGGCCAGGCTCCAAACAAAAGGACTAATCCTTTTTTATATGTGATATTTTAATCAGCAGTAATATTTTATCCTATCCTATCTATCTTAGCCTATCTGATATACGCCGATTCTGAAAGCGAATGCCTATTAACTAAATGATGACCGTGAGACCACTCAATCTAAGGGCCAGCGCTGACTGCCGGCATGGCATGGCATGGCATGGCAAAGGATTTCGGTACAGATATAGCATTTTTAATCTTATTACCATGAGTATAGAATTCATTTTACTTCATTTTGACACAACGATGCCGACGTTCTGTCCTACCGCGGCCTCCCTCGGCATCGTTGTGTCAAAATGAATTCTATATGGATGGCAATAAGATTAAAAATGATGTATCTGTACCGAAATCCTTTGTCATGCCATGCCGGCAGTGAGCGCCGGCCCTAAAGTAACTATTACGCCTTGTTACAGACCTGCGGGAAACATACAAGTGACGGAGAATTCTTTCGTGAAGAAGCTCCAAACGTCAGGCAGGAGTCTCGTGGTGTTCTATGGATCTCAAACGGGCACGGGGGAGGAGTTCGCGGGCCGACTTGCCAAAGAAGGTATCAGATACAAACTTAAAGGCATGGTCGCGGACCCCGAGGAGTGTGATATGGTATGTTTTCACCGTTTTAATTACGTACTAGAGATACGACCGGCCCCCCTGACTTTTCTGACTTATCTTATTGTATCTTTTGTGGCTGACGATTGTGTCGCAAGTTGTACGATTGTCGCTTTCAATGGCATAAATTTGTATGTGATATGACAGTTTTGACAGCGACAATAATCAATAAAGATATGTAACCAGGGGGCGGCTTGGGATTGTTTTTTTTATGCGGGATTATTTTTAGCCTATCACTCAAGACAGGTGTGTGATTCTACTTACTTACACTCACGCCCAATATTCTCATTGGGGTAGGTAGAAATTATCGATCGCCACTTTGCACGATCTTGAAAAATCTCTCATGCTTCCTGGCTTAATTCATATTTCTTCTCATATATGCTTTTTTATTCTTCTCACTTCGGACCCTCGCCTTTATAAGAATTTTGTGTGTCTACTAACTTTTAAACTTAACCTTTTAATAAAATAGTAGTGGTCTGCCCCGGCTTTATGTGGCTGGAGATTTTTTCGCTGCCTGCCCCCCATAACATATTTTTGATTGTCATTAATATTTTTGAGCAGAATCGTCGCCCATTTATTTCACACAAACAAATCTGTCCTACACATAATACTTACTCTATTTCTAGGGTAGTTTAAGTTTTATCATTAATGAGAACCGATAATAGTTCCATTTGAAAATCAGTGTCGTATGCTGAAACGGCATGCATGTCAAAGATGTAGGGTCACAAAAGTTTCGCGAACAATGTATCCTTTATTAACTGATATCAGGAACCAAAGTATGGTAGACAATATCGAAATAGTTTCTTTTGGCCAAATTCTAGACTCAACCTCCAAAAGTGGCTGTGGAATTTCCAATTTTAAAGCTCTGGTTTCTTTTTGTAGAATTTATAAAGTCGTGAGTGTACGTATTTATAAGCCATATAAGCCCTAAAAATAAATATCGTCGTAGCAATAAGCAACTATTATGCGCAGAATTGTATTAGATTCATGCAGTACAGCTAATTGCAATAAACGTGCAATCATCATTACTTATCCCAAAGAAGATAAGAGCTGTTATGTAATCCATACTAATATTATAAATGGGAAAGTGAGTTTGTTTGTTTGTTTGTTCCGCTTTCACGCCGTAAATACTGAACCGATTGCTTTGAAATTTTTCAGACGTGTAGTTAGAAGTCTAAATTAAATAATAGGGTACTTTTTATCCCGGAAAAAATATGTTCCCACGGGAAATCAAAAATATTGTTTGCTTGCTGGATGCATTGGAGATGGCGCTGTGTATCGTTTAAAACAACGTAAAATATTGTAAACTAATATAAAAATCTAAATTTAGAAGCTTAATGGTACGGTAATGGATCCCCGAAAATAAGGAACTCCCGAGGGATGATGTACTATTTTTTAATCGTATACATTTTTTTACATCTATTTATATTGCAAACGAATATTAACATGTAAATTTAGAAGCTAAATGAAAAGACGACGATTCCTTGAAACTAAGGAATCCGCAAGAGTTCTCATAGGAACATCAAAAAACCTGAACTCATATGGCTCAAAATATTGCAGCGATTATTTTTATCATCGATGGAATTCACATCAGACACTTTGTTAATGTTCATTTTGGAAAGATAAAGGGGTTTCATCAATTTAAATGACAAATTTGTTTATCAATAGTAAGACTAATCTATACTTATCTTCTATACTTATAATAAATCTGTAGAGAGGTCAATTCTGTACATGAAATATATTTTCAAAATAACTATCAGGTGGTGATTAGGGATCGATACTGATGCCAAAAATGCAATCAGTAAAATTTTTGTCTGTCTGTCTGTCTGTCTGTCTGTCTGTCTGTCTGTCTGTCGGTTTGTATGTTCCTTATGGAAACAAAAACTACTCGACGGATTTTAACGAAACTTGGTACAATTATTCTCCATACTCCTGGGCAGGTTTTTGTATACTTTCCAGCAGAGTAGTAAAGGGGAATTTTGGGAAATTTTGGGAAAACGGGAGAAGTTACTCCATTTTTTAAGCTTCCGTCGCGTGTGCAGCCTTAATGGTTAAACTTACATAGAAATCATGTATCACGGAAATATTCTTCATAAAATTATCTAAATAAAATCCTCAACAGTTTATGTCTATCTTTTACAGTTGACTCACAATAACACGTGTAATTCCTGATAGCTTAGCAGTTCGGAACATTCTGATTGTATTAGTTTACTCTTACGTTTGTAAACCTCTCACTCATCCCTAATTTAAATAAGGTAACATTATTACCTATTCAATAAAAAAATAATCATAGAAATCGGTACAGAAACACCGAAATTATACACAAAATAAGCCATCGCGCCCGTGACCAAAACCGAATCGTTACTAATTTACTTATAAAATACTAGATGGCGCCAGTAGTTGCATCCTACAACACGTAATGTTTTTTTTTTTTAGATTGTTATAAATACTTCATAGCGTTTTATTCCAAAATTTGCTATTAAACGGAAAAACTGAACCGTTCATTAAAGCGCATTAAAAATCACCAAACTACACTGTTTAGGGAGTGCTATAAATTTAATAAATTGAAAACATTGCGCTGAATTTCACAATGCTTGAGCAGTGACTGAAGAAAGAAACCTCAGATATTTAAAAAAACAACGCTACCCGTGCGAAGCTGGGACGATCCACTAGTATGAAATAAAGCGTAATAAAAATTTGACACCGCCCCGGTAACGTCTCCGTGGCGTAGCGGTATAACTAACTACTATGAATATTTAATTAGAACTATTATGAATCAATCGTCCCGGGTTCGTATCTCAGGTAATTCAAGCTTTTTGTAAAAAAATGTTTTGTTAGCTTAAAATATGTAATACACTATATATAATAATAACAAGCACTATCACTTCAATTTAGCGATTATTTTGGAAGGAGATCCAACACTAATCATCCCTATATCGCCGAGCAATCGCTGCAAGCTCTCCCACTATCACCAACGGTCAGTGTAGGGGGCAGCACCGGGCCGTCGCCGCAGCGCCAAACTACTATCCGTATCTGTACTTACTAAAGATATTCTCATTTCTGAACATAAAAACTTGGTATATTTGTTTCATGATTCTTATGAACAATTAAAAAGGATTTTTTGGAACTCAACCCCTAACGGGTTGATATAGTAAATGAAAGTTAATATAGAGTTTTTTTACATTTTATAATAAAACTTGGTGCGATTGAATTTATGAAATCCATCTATCAATCATTCATGAATATATGCTAACAACCATAAATTCCATAAAAGGGTAGCCATAGCTTCGGAGATACTAATTCTTCATCCAATTTTGGAAATATATTGATAAAAGATAGGTTAATAAAGGTTGTTAGTGATGGGTCACAAACTGCATCGCCCAACAATCACTTAAAAAGCCTCAATGTCCTTTATGTCATTACCAACGCCCGCGGGATTATAAACATAAAAAACAGAAGTTTAGATAGTGTTTCGGTATTTTGGTATTATGTAAACTGGATGCAAAAAATGAAGTCCACGCAGACGAAGTCGCGGGGCAAAAAGCTAGTGATAAATATAAACTAAGACTTACTACGATAAGAAACAATAAATTATTAATAATTAATAACTTTATTGCAATTTTAAACCATAACCAAAAATATGAAAATGCTCTAAGTTTGATGTCAGTTATCATTTTACCAGAAACGATTAAAACCACGGAAGTTCCTTCTGTTGGTTACAAGGTCTGTCAGTTATTTTAATGCAAGGTTCATGTAGTGTGATTGCGCCATGTTAACTGACATCTCGCTATAATTCTTGCTCGGCCTGCCTTTGTAATATTTTCTGGGCCGAATCATAGTTTAGAAAAAGTCGACCGAAGGATACATATGGAAACATATAGAATTACACATTTTTACACTGTAGATCCCTGAAAGGTTGGCAGTCAACAGAGGTACTATTTTTTCAGGATATCTCGTGGTATTAGTCCTCTGGTGTTTGGTTTAGTTTAGAGTATTGGTGGAAGGGTAGGTTTGCCGCTTTGTTTAATTTAAGTATAACTCTATCATGTGTCATTTGGGTGTCCTTTCGATGTGTTTCTGGTTGTTAACAATGTGTATTAAGCAACCAAACGTTTTTATTTCGAATAGAGATAGATGTGTAGGCCCGTTTCAGGACTCAAAACCAAGCTTCTTTATACCTCAGGTTGTGCCCATCCAACTGCACTTTCAAGGTTGTTAACAACATAATGTACGATATAAAATACGTTATGGCAATTTTAACCTGAGTTGAGATATGGTTGCTTAGTGTGCTAATTTATACATACATTCATATACTCACGGCTTTAAATCCCTTAACGGGGTAGCCAGAGCTTTGGAATGAGAAATTCCTTAGCCACTTTTGGAAGTTAATTGGGGAAAAGATGGTAATAATAAATATTTTTAGTGACGGGTCTCTAACCACATCGGCCAAAAATCAATTTAAAAGCCCCTATACCCTTAGTCGCCTCTTACGATCACCCACGGGTAGAAATGGGGTAGTGCTATTCTAAGCCGACACTACACAGCTAATTTATATCGATGCATTAGTAAACAAAGGGATACAAAATCCTGAAAAGATTGTGTTTATATTATAATTTAATAAAACAGCCTTGTCTTGTCCATCACAAAGTATTCAAACCAATTAACTATCTGCATTTATGTAATATCAAAAAGTTATGGGTTGTAAATAATGAAGTAATACAGCAAGTAGCGTTGATAATAAAAAAGATCAGATGCAGCAGAAGATACATTGTATTCTGCAATGGGAAAAATAATGACACCAACAAAATTTATTACACCTCATAATATTATCAGTATAGTCAATCTTTTCCAAAAAGCGTCATATATAACTATAGTAACATAAAACATCACGTGACTTTGTCACCTGGTGTTCAGAGTACCCACGTTTTGCATGGACAGTGTACTCACGTGATAGGGGGCAGGCCTATCGCCGTTTTGTACGAATACACTGTCACATGACTAAGTACAACTCAGCCATGTGGGTTTCCTCACGATGTTTTCCCTCACCGTTGACAACCTTGATAAATTAACCACACATATGTCTTTAGAAAAGACAAATTGGTGTAGGCCCGACCCAGGATTTGAACACTAGTCGTTTGCACGATAACCGAGTGTTCTACCCACTGGGCTATCACGGTTGCTTAATTAATAAAAACATAGGAATAAGAGAAATGAAAACCCTAGACATTTATTGTATTTGTACAAGCACGAACAACCTAGACATTTATATACATTGTAATTGTATATGAAATGTGAATGACTAATTTGTTTCTTGAATTTTGATGTATTGAAACAAAGTTAGCCCGTTCATAAATCTGCCAGTCATATGGTAGTTGGGTATATAATGTCTTCTCCTAAATTCTAAACTAAATTTTCCTGTGCGCGAATACAACTGTATTATTATTTTAATTTATTGTCGACGTCAATTGAATTGTTTAACATGGTTTGGCATTTTGTTCTCCATATATGATGTTTTCCATGCAGTCGAGATGCCAGATGAGATAATGTACCACTAGCGCTTATATTGCTATCGAGGAGTAAAGTGGGTATGTGGGTAATACACGGCATGGTAGAAGGAAAACAGTAGCAAGGGAACTTGCAGTACGATTAGCTAGCTTTGACTTACTCAGCTTTAACTACGACTTCGATTGCTACGATTGTCTTTCGACCGTGTAGTGTACATACATATACATACATATACTCACGGCTATGAATCCCTTGAAGGGGTAACCAGAGCTAGAATTCAGAAATTCCTCAGCCACTTTTGGAAGTTGCGTGGGGAAAAGATGGTGAAATAAAGGTTTTTGGTGATGGGTCTCCAACCGCATCGCCCAAAAAACCCTTAAAAGCCCGAATACCGTTAGTCGCCTCTTACGTACACCCACCGGAAGAAATGGGGTAGTGCTATTCTATGCCGACACTACACGGCAATAGTAACGTAGTAACTAAACGTGTAGTGTAATACCTACTTAAAAAAACAAGACAGGAGACGGCTATAGCAAGCATAAGCATTGAAGATTTAAAGACCTTTGACATAGCACTCATCCATATAGGTACAATAAGGATGTTAAAATTGCCATTATTAGTGTAAAATTTTAGATTGTTTCAATTTTTTTAACATAATTTACTAAATTAGTTAGGATGAGTGGACGTTTTGATCATAAATTACTCAAAACATGCAGAAGAAAAAAACTTAATTGTAAAAAACGTGTAATAATGTGAATAATATTCATGATATTTTTCTTTCTGTCGTAACTTTAAAGATATCTGCCGGGATCCCGAGACTGAATATATAGCTTAGCTTAGCTAGCTTATAACTTTCTATGAGTTTGTTTGTGCATGAGATTTTTAAATCTGGGGTATAAATACTTTTTAATGTTATTCATGAATACACATGAGGCACAGGATTAAATAAAATGAAATTTCTCTTATATGCCTTCACCTTCATAAACACCAGTCAGAGCCTCCTGTCCGAACAGTACCGCAGCCATCCTTAAATGTTTGGCGTGTTGAGGAATTCTCTAGTCACCCTTTACGACCCAAAAGGAAGAGACGGGGCTATCCGTGCTATCCTTAACCCAAACTACGCAGTGAAATAATCCGTCAACAATAAATAGCCTAGTTGTGTGTCAACTTTTCGTGATAATAATACTCAACTTTTGTTCACAGGAAGAATTATGCAAATTGAAAGACATTCCAAATTCGTTGGCTGTGTTTTGTATGGCGACATACGGAGAGGGCGACCCCACTGACAACGCTATGGAGTTTTATGAATGGTTGAAGAGTGGAGAGCCTGACCTGTCTGGGCTCAATTATGCAGTGAGTTACTATTTCCTATGATCCATTGTTATGAATGAATACATTTCAACAATGACTGCCTTTCAAATTCATATTAGGGAGCTGTAGACATATTTGTAAGGGCTCTTTGGTCTGAAAATCAAAATGTACATTCTAAAAAGCATAAATTGTAAACATTTCCATTGCCATAAAAAAGTATGAAAAGCATATGAATGAGATCAAAATCTTGAGAATGTTACTTGATTAACAAACAACAGTCAAAAATAAATAGTCTATTACAAAACCCGTTTGTTTCGCTCATCACAAGATGGAATGGTGGTGAAGACGTCAACGTATTCAAATTAGTCGCTTTTACGTAACAAATATGTTAACCAGAACTGTACCCCGTTACATGAATAAATCGATAGCACGAAAATAAAATTTTCCAGATATATAAAAGATGGACTTTGAGTTATTTCAATGCCTATTCTTAACATCTTCAGAAACCTACCAACTACACATATTCAAAATCAAAGTTTTGTTTGTGTCTGTGAATTTGTGACGGGTTCTATCAAATGTAGAGTAAAGATACTTAATACTTATCGAGCTTATGCGCAGAATAAATTCAAATTCTTTATTTGCATTCCACATGTTATATGATCTTACAAAGATAATTAAGTACCAATGTGGACCCCGTAGGGCACAGCATTATAAATATAACTTAAAATTAACTTAAAATATTAATTAAAATCTTAAACTAAACATTGACTTAAAATTTAAACATAAAAACAAACATGAAAAATAATAATACTGAGAACATAATATAATACAAATTAACATAATATACTCCAAATTAACATTATATCTCTACATTTCAGCCATGAAAGTAATTACTTCCATTATTTCAACAAAGAGCTCCTACTATATTATTTACTTATTATTTATTTATGTATGTATGTTACTTTCCAAAACAAAACAAAACAAGGCTCTAATCACTTAATATGGGTATTATTATTATAATCATAAAATTCGTCTAAAGCATAAAATATATTTTTTGTAAGTACTTCTTTTAATTGTTTTTTTTAATTTATTTACATCACTTATATCTCTAATCTCTGCTGGTGATTTATTATAGATTTTTGAGCACATAGATAGTGGGCCTTCTGAGATAATTTTCATGTTGGTTAGGGGTTGCGTTAATCTGGTGTTCTGTGTCAAATTGGGTGGGCGATGGTAAATTGGAAAAAGATGAGGGTTTTGCCTAACAAATAAACTTGCTTCTAATACATATAGGGATTTTAACGTAAGTATTTGGTATTTCATGAATTCTGATCGGCAACTCGTCATTTGATCTACGTTAGCTATAATTCTAACACACCTTTTTTGTAGCCGGAATAAATAAATTGTGTTTGTGCTATTACCCCACAGAACAATGCCGTACTGGAGCCACGAATGTGCATACGCGTATATAATAAAATATCAATAAATTTTAAAACCGGTATTCTCTGTGACGACGGTACTGATCGCAAATCGTAAAGTGGTTTAGAAATACCTTTTGCCAGATTCCGAACTTCATGTATATATAATCGATATAATCATAAAGGATTAATTTTGCTGGACCTTTTATTAAACTCTCAAAGACAATTGCTTCCAACGAAATGGTTCAAAGTTTAGCTGTGTAGTGTCGGCTTAGAATAGCACAAAAAAAAAAAAAGTCAAAAAGTTTATTTTTCAAAATAAAGTTAAATACTAACATTTTTTGAACGTCAAAGTTTTAAATTAATCGTTAATCCGTTGCTTCGGAAGGTGTTCGTAAAGAGAAGAAGCAACAAAGAAACTCTTTACATTCACATTTTTTCATTTTTTCAAAATATGGTTTGTACAATTTCAGTTTATAAACATGTTTTTACTTTACAAAAGATTTTCTAAGCGACCAAACCAAACGCTAGTTTGACATAATTAAAATAAATTGTCCATCACAAAAACCAATCACATAACGTGAGAAGAAAAATCCTCACCAGACAATTATTCCTAGGAATAACGAGGGAAGATTTATAGCTTTACGGACATGGTCATGTGCGCGTTGGATCCTTGTCGTTTAAAAAATCTTGAACACTGTAGTAAGATTTCTTTAAAAGCATGGCTTTAATTGCCTTTTTAAAAGATGCCACAGGCAATTCCAATATGTCAGAAGGGAGTTTATTGAACATTTTCAGGGATAGTCCCATAAAGGAGTTACTTACTTTATTAAGTCTCCACTTCGGTACGTTAAGTTTCTCCTTATTCCGAGTGTTAACAGTATGCCTATCACTAACTTTACTAAATTGGCCAAAATTCTTTTTGGCATACATTAAATTCTCAAATATGTATTGGCAAGGGACAGTTAAAATGCCAATATCTTTAAATTTTTCGCGCAACGAATACCTCGACCTTAACATGTAAATAGATCGGATAGCTCGCTTTTGTAAGACAAAAACTTTATGAACATCAGCCGCTTTACCCCATAATAAAATACCGTACGACATAATACTATGAAAATAACTGAAATAAACAATGCGAGCTGTTTCTATGTCTGCTATTTCTCTAATCTTACGCACGGCATATGCTGCTGAGCTCAGCCTTTTAGAAAGTGTTAGTATATGGGGTCCCCATTGCAACTTAGAATCGATTATTATCCCTAGGAATTTTGTCTCTTTCACTAATTCTACTTTTTCACTGTCAATAACAATATTGGCGTCAACTTGCCTAACATTCGGTAAAGTAAATTTAATACATTTAGTTTTTTTGGCATTCAGAACCAGGTTATTTACAGTAAACCAATGCAATACCAGTGAGATAGCTTTATTTACGTCGTCAAGAGATGTAGAGGATCTCGCTACATTAAATATTAAAGATGTGTCATCTGCAAACATAACTATCTCAGAATACTTTTGTACCATAAATGGTAAATCATTAATATAAATCAGAAACAGTAATGGGCCAAGTATAGAACCTTGAGGAACGCCCATCTCTATTTCCGATCCTTTCGACGTGGTTCCATTAATATCTACCTTTAAAGTTCTTTTATCAAGATATGATGCCATTAATTTCAGTGCTTGCTCGTCAAAACCGTAATATTTAAGTTTAGTCAACGCTATTTCCTTTTTTACACAATCAAAAGCTTTTGTGAGGTCACAAAATATACCTAACGCATCCCGGGAGTTTTCCCATGAATTAAAAATATGTTTCATTAGTGACACTCCTGCATCTACAGTAGACCTACCTTTAGTAAAACCATATTGCTCGTCATGGAATATATTATTTTTATTGAAATATGAAAGCATTTGGTTGGACATGATTTTCTCGAAAACCTTACTGAGAACTGGTAAAATAGAAATAGGCCTATAGTTGGTAAAGTCCTGACTATCTCCTGATTTATGTAGTGGGATGAGCCTACTTAACTTCATACAGTCTGGAAATTCTCCTATATCTATACATTTATTAAAAAGTATCGTTAAATGGGGAGCGATTATATTTATTATTCTGTTTATGACGAAAACTGACATTCCTGTTATGTCTTCGGTTTTTTTAAGATTAATGGTTTTAAAATTTTTAATTATATCATTACTGTCAACATACTTGAAAGAAAACTGTGCTGTTGTTTTGGTAACATTTTGTTCCAACAACTCAAGAGCTTTTTGGGGACATGAATTTAATTTCTCTGTTGTCTGAGTGGGGGTATTTATAAAATGATTTTCAAAAATGTCAGCAATTTGTGATCTTGACTGTATCAGTTCATTATCTAATAATAAATTGAGATCATGCGGGGACTTTAGTTTTCCAGTTTCACTGTTAATTATTTTCCAGACAGTCTTACTCTTGTTAGAAGAATTCTTAATTTTATGTTTTATGCATCTAGATTTAGCTTCACCACAAACTTTTTTGAAAATTTTTGAATAATTTCTGACATAAATAATAAAATCTTGGTTGAAGTTATAGGACTTTTCTCTATAAATGTTATATAGGTGATCTCTACTTATTCTAATTCCAGCGGTGGCCCATTCAGCAAAAGAGCATTTTGTATTACATAGTATTACCTTAGTTTTAAAGATTTTGTTAAATTCTGTTTTTAGCTCATTGATGAAAGAAAGACAATTCTCTAATGTTTCACTGCTTCTCATTGGGGGGCTGATGCTAGACCTAATATTATTTTCAAATAAGCTAAGTTTTTTTTCAGTTATCTGTCTACATACAATTGACTTTTTCTTTTCAATGGTAAATTCTAAATTTATGAATTGTCCTTTGTGGTCTGAGGTAATGCTATCAAAAAGGAAGTGACCAGAGTAGTCACAATTGCAATAAATATTATCTAAACATGTTGCAGAGGTCGAGGTAATTCGGGTTGGCTCATTAAATACATTTAGAAGATTAAATGATTGAAAAAATGTTAAGATTCTCTCCTTTACTAGACCCTCACCTAATAAGTCAACATTGAAATCCCCACAAACTACAACCTCTCTGGAGCTGCGGGAAGCCATCCCCAAAGCATCCTCCATCGCTGCTTCAAAGATGTCATAGTTACCTTTGGGTGGGCGATATACACACAAAATTATATACTTGCTCAATTCAATGCATGAGATTTCTACATGTTGTTCAACAGAGAGTCTACAGATGTCTTTTCTTTCTTTAAATTTAATGTCTACATATAATAGTATCATACTACCCCCACACATTATGGACTCTCTGTTAAAACAACTGCCCACCATGTAATTCTTTAAACTAAAGTTCATTTGTTCTGTTTTTAACCAGTGTTCTGTCAAACAAAGTATTTTAACATTGTACTTATTAACGAATAACTCTAATTCTAATAATTTGCAGGAAAGGCTCTGTATGTTCTGATGAACTAGTGAAATATATGCCTTTTCCTTTGTCTTACTACCTAGTTTAAAGCTAAATTTGCAGATACATTAGTACTTGTACTAATAACTGCATCCAAGTCAGTTGAAATAGTTATGTTATTCAAATTAATAACATTATTGTATACTATATTACTAGCTAGTAACATAGCTAGACGTTTTTTAGAATAATCAGGTACTATCAAGGTACTCTTAGTCATTAATGATTTCTTAATATAATTATTTATATTAAAATTAACAATTTTTTGCCTACATCCCAAAGTCAAATTATATAGTAACATATTTAATTTATATATCCTAGTGTTAACCTTATAGCTACTCCATTTCTTCCGGGGTGGGTGTACGTAAGATGCGACTAACGGTATTGGGGCTTTTAAGGGATTTTTGTGAGATGCGGTTGGGGACCCATCACCAACAACCTTTAATTTCATGATCTTTTCCACACTCAACTTTCCAAAAGTGGCTGAGAAATTTCTAATTCGTTAGCTCTGGCTACCCCTTCTAGGGATTCATAACCGTGAGTATATGTATGTATGTATGTTTATCGCTATGAACTTGATATACTAGTTTTTGGATATCAATATTTGATATCTGCATTTAAAAATAATCCTACTATTTTATTTATGTACATCCTTATAATACACCCGACAACAATCTCTATAGAAGGTAGCCAGATATGTAGAAATAACATGTCCCTGGGCTTATAATTTGCAACAATTTGTAAGTAACATCGAAGTAACATAATACTGGTACATAAAAATTTGCTGCAAAAGAAGGTATTCAATTCAACCACAAGTAGAGGGCATCGAACCACACGCACATAATCATCATCATCACACACCCTCAGTTATTTCAATATATACATACTCGTTTACTCGTGCATATACTCTCGCCATTGGGCATGCAGAAAGTATACTATAATGTTATATACCTATAAAACAGCCCCTTGTTCGTTAAGCCTATTATGAAGCAACGCAACAAATCAATATTAAACAAGTAATTAATTAGACGAAATAAAATAATTAACTGAATGCAAATACAATTAGTAGCAACTGGTGCCTATTAAATATGCGAGTATTCAAATGTCACACGAAATCATGCTTGATTTGCAATGTATATTATAACCGAGCCGTGCACTGTAGGTACAGTGATTGCGCTAATTGACATTTAAAACGATTTTTTCTTCATACTCGACGTTCACGCCGTGTATCCTTGAAAAGGGTTGGCACAGTTAGTAATACCTCCGAGAGTCACGTGGCATTCTGTGCCGTGGTGTTCAGAGTTACCAGAATTTCTTCACCGTTAACAATCTTGATAAATAAACTACTCAACTCATATGTCATTTAGAAAAGACTTGGGGTCATTAAGACCCGATATGGACCCTAGCTTCTCTGAATATCCGGCGGTGCTCTTTCCCACAAAATTTCAAGGTCATTGTGTGCTCATGTGTTCAATTAATATTTTTTCGTAGGTTTTCGGCTTGGGAAACAAGACTTACGAGCACTACAACGCTGTGGCGATATACCTGGACAAGAGACTGGAGGAGCTGGGAGCCACGCGAGTGTACGAACTTGGGTTAGGAGACGACGATGCTAAGTAAGTATTCATCTGTATCTAGGTATACAATTTGGAGGATGTGTTAACTTCTTTGGACTGAGTTATATAAGGGTTATTTTTAATTAGTGTATTACTAGGGACAGTAATACGTTTAGCGCAGGTTGAGGTATAATTACTTCTATCTGGTAATCAATTTGTAATAATAAGCCCTAAAATGCGCGAACTAATGACCAAAGTAAAGGTTTCTAAGAGAATTTATCTAGAGCATAAATAAGTATCAAAAATTATTATAAACAAAAACCGATTTTTTTTTATCTGTTCACCAATCATTTTCGACTTACTATTACGATAATATTATTTAGCGTAACCTATGTCCTATGTCCATTGAAGTTCCAATGAAATAATTAAGTTTCATATATCAATGGTAGTACTTTTTTATATATATAGACTTGACATAATAACGATGACATTGCAAAATTAATTCACCAGATAAACATACAAACAAAAGTAAATAAAATGATAGTATGATATCAGAAACTATTAGGTGTAAATTGGTATGTAAATTGTTTCCTGCGAGCCATCCTTAGTGACCCTTGGCCTTTTATTATTGCGCCATACTAGTTATCTGGTTTTAATTATAATTAAGAAACTCAAGTCGTTGCACTCGAAAATGACAAAGTTCAATATGGAAGTACAGTCAACAATGTGCAACTCAATATCGAAACGTTATTGTATTATTTGGAGTTTATGCAGATTATGCTATCAGTACTAACCGAAACAAAAAAAGTTATGTTGAAGTTTTTCCGTTGATAGTGTCAAAATATGTAAAAAATCCATTTGTTTCATACTGAAATTTGTTTTGAACTTATTCGTGCATCATGGATCATCAACGATCGCAATTCATTGTCATTGCATTATTGGTGTAACCATATAGGTTATTCACATGGACATGAGCAAAGAAATAGTTAGGTTAGGGATGTACTGTACATATATGGCGCAGCGGCGCGAATTTTTATAATGAAAATGAAATGAATTAATTTTGTTGTCTTATATAACACTGTATTTAAAAATATGAGTTTTATAAGTTCCATTGGTAGTATAATAAAAAAATATGCTAAAACATGTGATTATTATAAAAAAGTTGGTAGTTAAACCATGAGTAGGATATTAAAATATATGTTTGTCATTAAGCAGGTAGGTATATAAAATACAGGTATTCTACAGAAAATATTCTTCAGTATTCAATTTGTGTAATCACTACAAGACTAATTTCAATACTGATCACTAATGGATACCCCATTTCTACATGTGATTGTAATACGAGACGTCTTTGGGTTTGAAGTCTTTTTAAGTAATTATTAGGCATAAAAACTAGTAGGTCATTCATTCCTAATTACAAATACTAATTATATGACTATATTCTCATGAAGGACTTGATAGCTCAGTAGTGGGTAAAACACCGCTTATCGTGCTGACGACTAGTTTTCTAATCCCGGGTCCGGCCTATGCCAATTTGTCTTCTCCAAAGACATGTGTGTTTAATTAATCATGGTTGTTAACGGTGAGGGAAAACATCATGAGAAAACTGACATTGCTGAGATGTACTTAGTCATGTGACAGTATATTCGTACAAAACGGCGATTCGCCTGCCCCTTATCACGTGAGTACACACTGAACATCACGTGACATGATTGTCACCTGGTGGTTCGAGATCCCACGTTTTGGATGGACAATGCACTTACGTGACAAGTACAACTGAGCATATTTCTTTTGTTGTTTCATTTTCTTTCGTTTTCTCACAGAATAATAAAATAAACATTAACATGTACCATCTTGTTTTATTTTATTGATATTATTAGGTCTATAAAAATTAATTGAGATAATAATCGCGATAAGAAATGTCGTATACAGTATAATCTATAATAAATGTCATTTGTCTTGATCACGTTTAGTTTTTTCCTCTCAATTAGCAGAAGGAACTTAGACGAGGAAAAGGGTGTAGATAGCGTTAATTATATAGGTACTTACTAAAATTGATCAGCTGACCAAGGATATAGTATCTTATAGCGTGACTTTAATCATACTCTTCAATTATTTTTTTGTTTTATATACAAATACTATAATATCAACTCTATGTTATATATATCAACCTTAATACTATGCTTTTCTGACCGTGTTCATGTTAAATTGCCAGATTATAACGTCTCCTAAAAGAAGGACCAAAATAGATTTTTTCTTTAGTAGGACTGAATTACTAGTTGTATAAATATGTACATAGCATATAAATAAAATTTGTGCCCAAAAAATAGCGATAGTGACTTCTTATATAATTTAAAAACGTTTAACATGAATCCTCCTCATACAAACATTGCGCTCATCCATTATCCAACCCACCCTCACAGCTAGTCCCCTACCCACTGAACCCCGAATATAATCATCATCAATGCCGAAACCATTGCTAATTAGTCCATCCATCATTGTAGCATCGAAGACGACTTCATAACCTGGAAAGACAAGTTCTGGCCGGCCGTGTGCGAGATGTTCCACATCGAGAGCACCGGCGAGGAGCAGCTGACGCGGCAGTACAGCCTGGTGCAGCACGAGCCTGGTACCCTCACTGACGTCTTCACTGGGGAGATAGCAAGACTGCACTCGCTCAAGACTCAGCGACCGTGAGTATAATGAGGAAGCTTATTTTTCGCCATGATTTTACTACACGAGTGTTATAGGGGTATAGATTGGTTAATAGAGAAATAATGTGCTGCGAATTTCAATCGATCACACGCAGTTGCGTACCCCGAGAAAATTGAGTGGTTTTTTTTTATTTTTGCCTCATTTCCTTTATATAAACGGTAACCTACGACCTGCAAAAGAAACAGCAGTACCACAACACCCGTGCGAAGCTAGGGCGGTCCACCAGTAAAACATAATTATTTTCAAATCCCATCTAACCCGTTGGAAATTAAGACTTGATAGATCGTACTAGCCGAACTATTTCGTCGTAAAATAAAATTGCTGATAAAAATACTTGCTATAGTTTTAGTACATACTATTCTACATTCACTATGAAAACCACATATTAAGTTTAAACTATTGTACATAAATACGCTAATACTCAGCTTGGAGTAAACATTTGTTTTTACGCGTGCTGCCGTTTATTTGTTTAGGTCGTCGGTTACTTTGTTTAACCATTAAATGCCTTGGAAACGACTTGTCTTATACATTGTAGATAATGACATGTTCATGACATAAAACTTACGTAGATACCTAGTACCGCGCATAACATATAGGACACACGGATCTGATCATTATCATAGGATATTGTCAAGTTGTGAATATGATAAAGTACGTGGGTAGAGTTTATGGAGTGGTTGGCTAATTGAAGCATATACCTACTTCAATTATAAGTAAGCGCTCGTTTTATCGCGCGATAAGATAGAGTAATAATTGAAAAATTAATGCACGTGTCAGTTCCGGTTTGCAATTGCATAGTAATAGTGATTGGCGAATTTTCATCGATGAGGCTTTAGGTTCCCAAGTTTAACACAATCCATAGTGAAATGTAAGGTAAAACAAAGAGGAATAAATATATTGCAACAGATCCCTGGTGGACTGGCCACCCATACGATAACCATGTTTGTACCTCCGTCCTATGCCCCCCCAAGACAAAAGTTCTGGATCCGCTCTTGAGCGCTAATCACTTAAACAGCTAGGAATTTGTTTTTCGATTTTTAACAGTTATGCTGAGAACAACTAAGAAGTACAGATAAGTGGTAGGACTGGCGGTGACATAAAGCCAATTATTATTTAAAATTGGAACATTAATGTACCTATATATGCACGAAGGGTACATGTTTGACTTTTCTGAATAGCAATCCACATATAGTATATAGAAATAACATATACAAACTATATTTAAAAATGCTAATTAAATAAACATAACAAGTTTACTCTCCATCAATATCTCGTTTGTAACCATATATGTTCGTGATAATTAATTAAAAACGGTATTGCTGCAGACCATTCGACGCGAAGAATCCATTCCTGGCCGCGATCAAGGTGAACAGAGAACTGCACAAGGGAGGCGACAGATCCTGTCTGCATATTGAGCTGGACATCTCTGGGTCTAAAATGAGATACGAAGCAGGTAAGCCATTTATCATAGTCAATTTGGTATGGTTTATTTAAGAGTTATTACAGAGTACTATACTAGTATTGAGCCAATTATATATTTCATACGTGAAATTTTGGAATAAGGCTGTCCGATATCAAATGCATTTTGAACTTGTGTTACCTTGACTTATTTAGTATATAGTTGTAATTAATAGGAACTACTAAACTAACAAAAAAATATTTTATTTGCTTTCAAACGTGTAGTTAGGTGAGAAAAATTATACCAAACATATTTATTAATTTTTTGAATTGTTTCTGTTGCAAAAATTAGACAGATCAAAACATTGTTGCTGTAGTTGCGAAGAATTATATTTCTACATAGTGATGAGTAAATAAGCATACATATACTCACGGCCTAAATCCCTATAAGGGGTAGTAAGATCTACGGAATAAGAAATTCCTTAGTCACTTTTCGAGGTTTATTGAGGAAAAGATTGTAAAATTAAGGTTGTTGATGATGGGTCTTCAATCGCATCGCCCAAACATCACTTCATAGCCCCTAAACATACAGTCGCCGTTTACGATCACCCATAGGTAGAAATGGGGTATTGCTATTACAATAATACAAATAACAAATACATATTATTAAAATATATATATATTCTAATGATATTACAAATAACACTACAAGATTTAATAAAAATTTGGGTTTTTATAACCATTTATCTTATCTCTTTTTCCACTTACGGTTTTTTGAGCTAGGAACTGAAGTAATCATCACATCGCATTTTAGTAAACCGGCTATAAATATAACATTTTAAACAAGTTTGGCGACATTTTTCATCATAGTCATATTTATGACATAACAATTTTAAAATTCGTATTTTGTTTTGACAGATTCGTTAGCTAAATGATCTTCAATGCAAGTATTAATGGTTTAAATTAATTTACAATTTAACAGTTTACGATATACCTATTTATGATTGCCGTATTTTATGGAAACATTTATGAATTATTTACTATTTCTACAGTTGATATCCGTAATAAATAAATAGAACTATTGCATGAATACACAATCCGCTATAAGTAATGATTATGTACAAATATCATCATTGATTGTTATATATATAATTTCATATAAATATTCTTTGATATTATTTAGTTTCCGTTTTCGCATCTTTATTGACGGAATCTAGTTGGCCACGGCAGTTATTATGACTGCGAGAGTTTAATATTAAACCGCCATTTTCTGTTTATACAACATTTTTTCTTGGGCAACAAGTTTGTTAAAATAGTAATAAATATTTTGTTTACGATCCCCTTCCTCTAACGTTCATATCGTATATCCCAGAAGGGGTGACAGAGGTACTAATCTATTTGAAAATTACTTGACTTAAAAGTCATTTGGTGTTCAGAGTACCCACTTTTTGCTTAGACATTGCGATCACGTGATACCTATCCATTTTTGTTTGAATATACTGTCACATGAACACAACTTAGCCTGGGGCGTATGTGGATTTCTCTCAATGTTTTTCACTCACTGTTAACAACTATGATAAATTCTAAGTCACCTCTTACAACAGCCGCGGGAAGAAATGGGTTAGTGTCATTCTAATCCGACACTACACAGCTCATTTTCTCTACGTTCGCTAATAATTCTATACTAATGCGCATTTTGACCTCTCTAACTGTTTTCTTCTTCACCGTCGTAAAGTTATTGGTAGAAGCTAATACTCATCTTAGACTAAGGTATTCAGACTCACGTAGCATGTAGGCATTTACCCAACCAACGACCGCCGGACACTTGTATCACGTCTGAGCGAACTACTTGTAACCGGCTTTAACCTTGACGCCGTGTTCTCGCTCATCACTACCAACCTGCATTACATTCAGCTTCCCATATACTAATTACTATCATACGCTCCAGGTGACCACGTGGGCATATACCCAACCAACGACCGCCGGACACTTTTATCACGTCTGAGCGAACTACTTGTATCCGGTGGTGACCTCGACGCCGTGTTGTCACTCATCACTACCAACCTGCATTACATTAAGCTTCCCTTATACTAATTACTACCATACGCTCCAGGTGACCACGTCGGCATATACCCGACCAACGACCCAGCACTGGTATCTCGTCTGGGCGAGCTGACCGGCGGTGACCTTGACGCGGTGTTCTCGCTCATCAACACCGACCTGGAGAGCAGCAAGAAGCACCCCTTCCCCTGCCCCACCTCCTACCGCACCGCGCTCGCCCATTACATCGAGATCACCGCGTTGCCCAGGACGCATATTCTGAGAGAGCTCGCCGAATATTGTACGGATGAGAATGTAAGTATTTTTATTATATGTGTAGCCTCAGACTCTAAAATTATCGCCGCATATCGCCGAAGGGGTAGTAGGGTACTAATACTTCTGAACATTACGTGGCATTATTGTCACTTGGTGTTCAGAGTACTAAAATTTGGTAAAGACTCTAAAATAAAAAAAATACAACTTTTTAAGTTATGAGAATTACAGCTTATGAAAATAATGTTGCGTTTTTTTTTTTAAATATATATGCAATATTTTAAGATACCTGTTAAATACCGAAAATTGTAACATAATAAAATAAAAGAATGAACCTATTATATTACATAATTTAAATCTTTTTGTTCATGAAAACCTCATGTGGGGATTATTACTGTCGAAATGTCCCACCTGTGTCGAAATTTTTCTTCCCTTTATTTATTCTTTGTTTATTACTATTATATTATCTGAAATTATGTAATTCGATAAGCAACGTTTGACTAATGTGATGCTGATTACAGAACTATTTCGAGAATTTACATTCCTAAACATAGTTTTTTGGATGTTAAGATTATCCTAATTTTAACACAAAAAAAACTCCAAACTGTTTAACCTTAAATATTCTTGCAAAAGCATATATATTTGCAGTTTATTGTCAAAATAACGAGAATCATTTAAATTAAGCTCTTGAAAATGAGTTTGTAATTAGCAACGTTTTTATCAAACATTTGATTTCATTTTATCTCAGTACGTGTTTTTTGCCATCGATAATATCTCCAAGAGTACATATTGAGGTTGAAATTAAGTAGAAACAAAACATAAGTAATTTGTTTTTTTTAAAATAATAATATTCAAATTAATATTATTAATTGATAACGGAATAAAAATGATATTTAAAAAAACTTTGAATACCATTTAACCTTTGTCTGTCTGAGGGAAAAATGTTGTGATTCTTAACACTCAGGTATCCACTTATGTATTATGTCCAATATACAAACAATCTTAACTAACTATGAAAACAAAAAAAAAACAGATAATAAATATTACTTCTTTATTACACCAGACCAGGATACACATATAATGTATTCTCAAGACTTTAACGTTACTCATCCGGTATTTTTGCCGTGTATTGGCGGCTTAGAATGTCACTAACCCTTTCTACCCATGGGTGTCGTAAGAGGCGACTACGTGTATGGGGCTTGTTAAGTGGTTTTTGGGCGATGCGGTTGGAAAACCATCACCACTGATACTTAAGTTCTATCATCTTCTTTCCTATCAACTTCCAAAGGTGGCTGAGGAGTTCCTCTAAAGCTCTGGCTACCCCTTTTTGGGATTTATGGCCGTGTGTATATGTATGTATGTATTCAGGACATTCATGCTAGTACAATGTACACAAATGGTAGTGGGCAGACCTGTCGCAGATTTGTTAGTGCATGTAATGTATCTAGAAACCACAAAACTGATGCATAATCTCCCCATCCCAGGACAAAAAGCAGTTGCTGCTGATGGCGACGAACTCGCAGGAAGGCAAGGCTTTGTACCAATCCTTCGTGGTGGACGCGTGCAGACACATCGTGCACATCTTAGAGGATATACCCTCGTGCAGACCGCCGCTGGACCATATCTGCGAATTGCTTCCGAGATTGCAGCCGAGATACTATTCTATCTCTTCTAGCCCTAAGGTAATGAATGGAGATGTCTGTAGTGTGATTTGAATGACATTGGGTTACTCAAACATATATTTATCAATGATAGTCGAGTCGATAGGAAGATCGAAACTTCTAAAGTGGTGAAAATTGTGTATTACCTGCAGATTTAAATACGGGTAAATATTTACGACAAAGTTATTTGTTTAAAGTGAAACCGTATATATTATTTGTATGTATTTTTTGTATTAATTACTGCAATTTTTTTTACCTTTCTTTCCTTACTAATGAGTTCTACACTACAACGTGCCTACGTAAATGCCCTTTACGCGCAGGGCCGACTTGGTTATGCCAAAAAAAACCTTTCCAAAAATACTGGGAATTCGATAATCACAAAATTATACCTCTTTCTTTTCATGGTAATAGTTGTGGTATATAAGTGGTGTGTATTGGTGTTGAAGTCTACCAATGCCAAACCGCACTAGCAAACGTAAAAAAAACTTAGGTTAAGACAACGGCCAAATTAGATATTATTTGGTGGACCATTCTTGATTGACATTCAGGAATAATATAAATAATCTACGTCCAAGACTTAGCCATACTTTATTCAAACAAAAATATTCATAAGAAACCATAAGGTTAAATCATTCCAGAGGTGTATGGTTACAAACACAGTGTCACGAGAATTTTGTTTTAAAACTTGTAGTTGCACCCGCACACGGTCCACATGGCGGCGGTGACCATGTGACTGTCTAAATACATATAACGTAACCAACACGTCACGTGACACTTGCAGCTGCACCCGGACGCGGTCCACATGACGGCGGTGACCATGTGACTATCTAAATACATATATCGTAACTAACACGCCACGTGACACTTGCAGCTGCACCCGGACACGGTGCACGTGACGGCGGTGGTGGTGCAGTACCAGACCAGCACGGGCCGCACCAACAAGGGCGTGGCGACCACGTGGTTGGCGCAGCACGTGCCACAGCCTGGTCTGCCGCCGCCGACGGTGCCAGTCTACATACGGAAGTCGCAGTTCAGGTATGTTCTTGGCATGCTATTGTATCTTATACTCGTATACTTGCTTGTTGAAGAAAGTTTCGAAAGATTTTTTATTTAAAATCGAATTGTAGATAAACGAATGTCCCTCACAATACTGTGATTTTTATATACTTTATCACGGAGCTTTTTAAAACAGAAAAGTAATTAAGTACATCACAGTTGTTTTAAGTTTAAAACTGGCAAACATTGCGGAGGATATATAAACCAAGTTTGATGTGTAAGGATAACAATGCGAAGATAAAAGGTTCTTTATGGAGGTAGTACCTACAGAAATGTCATTTATCTCTGCTACATAAACGTTCACGCCGTTTATCCCCGAAGGGGTTGGCAGAGGTACCAATACTCCTGAACTCACATGGCAAGCGCCATCTAGTTTCCAGAGAAGGTACCCACGTTTTGCTTAGACAGTGTACTCACGTGATAGGGGGCAGGCCTATCGCCGTTTTGTACGAATACACCTATCTGTGCTAGTATCTCTGCTAGTTTCTTTTTAATATGTCAGTGATGAAATACTCGGTATTTTTTGCGAGAAATATTTTCTCAGCCCATATATGTCCCCACCGAGGGGCTCGCGCCTACCCTATATAGGGCGATTTGACCATAGTCCACCACGCTGGCCACTTGCGGATTGGCAGACTAACGACTACTACCGTAATTAGTAGCCGGGGCCGACGGCTTAACGTGCCCTCCGAAGCACGGAATCATATTATTTTTTTCGGATAATCAGGTGCTTCAAGCCTGCAATATCCTTCCAGACTGGGTTAAATCTTACAAATTAAATTTGTAAGGTTACCGCCCCCCGAGGATCGAACCCGAGACCTCCGTACTTGAAACCAAGCGCTTAACCGCGCGACCACAGAGGCAGTCAATCAGCAGAAATATTAACATTGTACCAAATTCAGTATTTTATGGAAAATATTTTTGAGCATCAATATCCATTTCCAAATATTCCCATTTCTTCTTTTCTAAAAATTATTTGTCATTATACTTACTACCTACTAATCCCCCACCGCAGACTGCCCATGCAGAGCCAGACGCCGGTCGTGATGGTGGGGCCGGGCACGGGGCTGGCGCCGTTCCGCGGGTTCCTGCAGGAGCGCGCGCACGCCCGCCACAGCGGCAAGGCCGTGGGCGACAACGTGCTCTACTTCGGGTGCCGCCATCAGGAACAGGACTATATTTATCGGGAGGTAAGTGTGGGTGGTTTCCTGTTTGAATGTATATTGACGTCTGTGGCCGAGTGGATAGATGACTAGCTTCTGAGTCCGGAGGTTGCCAGTTCGATGCCGCTGAGATCAACATTTATGAGATGAGCATCAATTATTGTATCTTAGTCTTAGATGTTATTTGAATGTGTATTATATAGTATTAAATATATCGTTAAGTTAATATCCCGTAATACAAGTCATAAAGTTGTTACCCTAAAAGTTGAAATTATAGTTTCTTTTTATTTTATTTTATCACTACAGTTGTTATGTGTACTTGGAAAATATCAATTTCTACAAAATGTGTTATAGCACAGATCATATTATACTATTATTTTGTAGAATACATTTTATTTGCTTGAGAATACTATAGAGAATGCGGATCGCCAATTAACTTGTTTCTAATAGTCATCATGCTCCGTCACATTAACATTATCGTTTGTTTGACAGGAACTAGAGGAGTTCAAGAACAATGGTGATGTGGAACTGCACGTCGCTTTCTCTCGAGACCAAAAGGAGAAAGTTTACGTGACGCATTTGTTGGAGAAGAACATAGAGCAGCTGTGGGATATCATTGGCAAGCGCAATGGACATTTCTATATTTGCGGGTAAAGTTACTTGTATTTATAAATTTGTTAGAAAGATGGTATAATTAATCGAGTTTCGACTATGTCTCTTAAATAAAAGATGTTATTAAAGGAAAGAAAAATTTCGACACTGGCGGGAAAAAAAAAAAAAAAAAATTTTCTTTCCTTTAATAACATCTTTTATTTATGAGTAATAATCCCCACATGAGGTATTCATGTCAAAAAACATTAAATTATATGTCTCTTAAAGTCATATATATGGTCTTATTTATCAAGGTTGTTAACGGCAAGGAAAACATCATATTGTGAGGAGACTCAATAACCTAAATGGTTCTTAGTCGTGTGCTCGTGTATTCGTTTAATACGTCACTGCCTGCCCCCAATCACGTGAATGTTTTGGCTAGACAAAAACGATGAAACTGGCAAAAAGGCTGTCCTAGTAAATTAGCTAATCGATGCTCGGAATTTTATTTTGCATTTATTAACCTGAGCATAATGAGATACCTTCCGAGATAGTGAGGATTCTAATAGGATTAGAGCTATAAACCTTACACTCTAACCGATAAGGTGCAAGGCGGTGATTGTGCCTCTATTTAAAGGAAAGGGGTCACACCAAGAGGCTAAAAACTACCGCGGCATCAGCTTACTCAGCATTGTTGGTAAATTGTATGCTAAGGTACTGATTGAAAGAGTGATGAATGAAACTGATGAGAAAATATGGGATGTGCAAGCGGGATTTAGGAAAGGAATGGGATGTATGGATCAAATCTTCTCTCTAAGGAGCATCACCAAAAAGATCTTAGCTAAGAACCAAAAGGTGTATTGCTCCTTCATTGATTTAGAGAAGGCGTATGATAGGGTGGTAAGAAAGTGTTTATGGGAGGTGTTATCCAAGTTCGGTTTGGGGAGTCAACTTATACGTGCATTAGTGTCACTCTATGAGGATTCTAGTGCATGTGTAAGAGTAAACGGGGAAAACACTGACTGGTTCGGAATCTCTAGGGGTGTCCGACAGGGATGTGTAGCTTCTCCGTGGCTCTTCAATTTGTTCATGGATGACTGTTTGACAGAGTTGCGTGAAAGTGATTATGGACTAAGAATGAGTGGGTTCATCATTAAATGCCTCTTGTATGCTGACGATCAAGTGCTACTTGCTTTGTCGGCAGAAGAGTTGCAAGAGATGATGAATATTGCATGTGAGTCTTTTGTAAGAAAGGGAATGAGGGTGAATGTGGATAAGACCAAAACGATGGTTTTTGAGAGACAGGAAGATGTGACAGAATGCGTAATTGCTATTGATGGAAAGGATGTGGAACAGGTGAAGGAGTTTGTATATCTGGGAAGTTTGTTTACAAGGGATGGAAAATGTGATGAAGATATTGAAAGAAGAGTGAAAAAGGGTAATGCGGTAAATGGAGCAATGAATAGCCTAATGACCTGTCAATCGGTGTCTGAAAAGGCCCGAATGGCTGTGCATGATGCTGTTCTTGTTCCTTCGCTTATGTATGGAAGCGAATGTTGGGTGTGGCAGAAGAAGCATGAGAGCAGAGTGAATGCAGTAGAGATGAGGTCCCTCAGAAAAATTTGTAATGTTAGATTATGTGACCGAGTGAGAAATAGTGTTATTCGTGAAAAGTGAGGTGTGAAAGATGATATTGTAAGAAAGATAGAAAAAGGAATGTTGAGATGGTTTGGTCACATAGAGAGGATGGATGATAGAAAATTGGTAAAAGGGATCTATAGAGCTAGTGTGGATGGTAATGTTAGTAGAGGACGACCACGGAGAACACACTTGGACCAAATTGAGAGTGTGCTCAAAAAGGCTGGCGTCCGAAGTATGAAGAATAAAAGAGCATGTATGAAAAGATTGATGGATGTAAACGAAGCTAGAGAGGTTTGTCAGGATCGTGCGAAGTGGCGATCAATAGTCTCTGCCTACCCCAATGGGAACTAATGGCGTGAGTATATGTATGTATGTATGTCGAACCGATACTCTACGGAAGCAGGTTTATGAATACCGACAAATAAATGATCATTGCATATCACAATTAAAATAAAAATAATAACGTATATTTCAGTATTCAGTTTTTAATTTAATAAAGTGGGTGTTAACACAACAAGTTATAAGGAGTATGGTAGCAAGTGAACGCTTAGTGTTATGAACTGAATTAGACTAACTTAATTTTTTCTGTAAAATGTAGTGAAATACCCAATTCTAACAGAATCTAAATATCATAATTCATATGAGAATATAACTATTTATGAGCTTAAAACAGTAGTTATTTAAGCACAGATTGTGGTTTAAGTCGAGCAAAAGATTACATTAAAAAAGAAAAGTGAATATTGTATCCTATGCCGATGGCTTTGTGTCCCGTCTGCAAAATGCACTGATGTTCATCCCAATACAAAATTTACTTAATCCTGATAAATCTCTCTTGCTTCCCTCACATTCATTATTATTCTAATACATGTTTTTTATTCTTCTCACTACGAACTACCGCCTCTGTAAGAACGATTTAGTTCTAGTCGGGTCTCTGTAACAATACTTAAGTTCAATATTGTTTCTAGATATGTCTTTCGCCACTTTACTTTTATTTTTTTATTTTGCTCACAATGTTCACCAACTACAATATTTTTCTGCCTGTCGCGAGCCTTCTGAAGAAACTCATTTCCGCTACATTATCTCTCCCTTTGCAGCCTTTTCAGCAACATTATGCTGCTCATGGCTCCATTTACCGTATTCCCCTTGTTACTTATTCTCTCAGTACATTCCGGATATTTTCAGTCCGCATTAAACAAACTTCCCAGATATACGAATTATTTCACTTGTCCCCTTTCTTACAATCTCTAACAATCCGTCATACTTTCCTTTAAAAACCATAGCATTCATTTTGCCCACATTCACCCTCCTCATTGGCTTTGTGTGACACTGTTGACCGCATTGAATGTAACAAAGCAAGGCCATCCTCAGTTATTAATTGTCATGAAATGACGCAAAGCCATAAGATATATTATTTACAATTATAAAAACTGATGTAGAGATAAAGATAAAAATATGTTTTATACGATGAAGAAAATAGTTCTTTGTTCTTTTAATGTCGCAATACTAATAATTTATTTACATTATTTTTTTATGTACTATTTCGGATCCTTCTACCGTACGGAAAGACTGAGAATGAAATAGACATTTTTTCATGTTTAAGTCCTTTCTTATTAATTCTTATGGCTCTTGCAATAAAAGATTTATTTTGGGTTTTAGTGATGCGAAAAATATGGCTGTCGACGTGAGAAATATTGTTCTACGAGCGATCAAAGAACAAGGGGGCCGCACGGAAACCGAGGCTGTGCAATTCCTTAAGAAACTCGAATCCATGAAGAAATATTCGGCTGACGTATGGAGTTAGACATGAGACTCAATAGCTGAAATGTAACGAACAAAATATGATAAGTTATTTCATAATGATGCAAGTAACAGACTGCAAATTTTTATGACATCGTTTTAGTAAATTGACAATTTAACACAAGTCTTCATTTTATTAAATAATAAAGATTTTGGGATACGAAACTTATTGATTATAATTCAAAGGTACAGGTTAAAAAGTTGAGAGGGGCTGTGATGCAATAGGTTCTCTTATTCTAGTATATATATTTTATACTCTGTTACGTTTTTTAAAGTATATGTAAGAGTAATTTTCCCTGAAATTATAAATAAATTAATTGACTATAAAATAAATGATGTGTCTTGTTGTTAATGATTAAGTGTTGCTTGAACAATATTTTAAGTGGACTGGGTATTGACCATATGATCAAGATTAAAATGAAATATATTTTTAAGAAAATAAATTGGTTACTTTTATAAATGTTTTTATTTCGTTCGTTGTGGTTCGGGCCGGCTTCGCGCGGTTGGTGTATTTTGGAAGTATTTTCACTGCTAACCTATGATTCTTAGGTTGTATACCTATGTTACTTTTATAGGTCTAACTTTCCATTGATGAAAGATTGCTTAAAATTGGAGCTCTATGTTAAACAGGTAAACAAACATACAAACAAATATTTACTCTTAAAAATTAGAATAAGTATCTTATGTCCTTCTCGAGGTCCTAAAGTTACCTCCCTATCAAGTCTCAGCCTAATCGGTTCAGCCGTTTGTAAGTTACAAATAACATAACATAACATAAACGTTCACGCCGAATATCCCCGAAGGGGTTGGCAGAGGTACTAATACTTCTGAACCTCACGTGACTGTCACAACATCACATCCCTCTTTTATATATATAATAGGTTATATATACAAATATAACATATATTTAACGAAGGATATTTTTTACAATAAAAGCGATGCCAAAATGACGAAAATAGGGAAGGTTCACATATATTTAAGTTAGGAAGAATTCTAAATCATGATTCCACATTGGTGCTAAACAATCTCGGTGATCAACCTCAGCCCAAATGCAGGAGGTGTAAGTCATTTCAAAGTTATATATGTTTGGTATATGTATCAAGGCTGCTAACTGTGCGGGAACCCCAAATTTTCAAACAATGTGTTTTATTTTTCGTCAAATCTTAAAATTCCTGTTCACTCAAACATCGCAAGGAAAATAAACGAAAAGATTAATACCGCTACATACTAACATGAGTATGGACGACGTTAGCTTGATCTTAGCCTCCTTGTTTTGACGACATTTCCCCAGTCAAAGGCTGAAAGTTAGAGTCAGTAAGTCTGAAAACTTACCAGGCAATCTGGACTGTTTTACGGCAAGGTACTACAAAACGTGCATTGTGTTAAGTAAACTTGAAAAAGTGAAGGTGGCGAGTGAATAAGGAAAGCCTCCGTCAAAACGCTTTCGTTCGACTTGCATGCTTATTCAAAGCAGTTATTAAAAAAAAAAGGTAATTCCTTTAAATGGGAAAAGGGGATTGCATATATGAAGTCATATTTCTTTGGCAATTTAGCACAAAGTTTCTTTTTATAGTGTTATTTAGCAGAATATTTTTAGTTTTTATCTAGAATCGTGCATTTGTAGATAAACGGGCATATTTAAAGATAAAAATTAAGCATGTTTAAAAAATGCCCAAGTAAGGATTTAATAATCAAAGCATAAATTATTATGGTTCTCATCTATTAAAATAATAAATTAAGAAAAATGCTCAGACGTAGGAATGTATGGGCCAGCGCTGACTGCCGGCATGGCAAAGGATTTCTGTACAGATATAGCATTTTTAATCTTATTACCATGAGTATAGAAATCATTTTACTTTATTTTGACACAACGATGCCGACGTGCGCCGTACCGCGGCCTCCCTCGGCATCGTTGTGTCAAAATGAATTCTATATGCGTGGTAATAAGATTAAAAATGCTATATCTGTACCGAAATCCTTTGCCATGCCATGCCGGCAGTCAGCGCTGTAGGCATGGAACATTTCACAAATAGCATATGATTAATCATATCATAATAATCATATGTCATATGATAATAGCATTTAGAAAGGTTGCTACTAATCATTCCTGGTCGCACCACATCTAAATCATGATATTGAATGAAATCATAAGAAAAGCAAAGCGAGTAACTTGTGGGCGGGGTGGGGTTATCTTTGAAAGTGTAAGCGAATAAGAAATATTGAGTTAGAGAGAGCAAAGTATAAAACTTTACTTAATTTTTCATATAACCTGTAAGCTAAGGGTATAAGGCTTAAATTACTTTGAAGTAAAAAATAACAGATAAGAACTATTGCTATTTGAAAATCATATGACTTTTGTTTCCGAATTTCGGCTATTTTGCTTTGAATGAAATGAAATCAGTTAGTAAGTCAGCTGTTGTGATAGCGAAACGAAATTTTAAATAACAATCACCTCTACTACTTACTTAATAATAGAAGGACTTTTCAACATAGTTAGAAAATACCAATAAAATAATACAATCAATGAGTGTATTGTTATATTATAATACATATGCCTTATTGAAATAGGCACATGTTCTGTTGAACTAACAGAAATATCATCCACTTACTATTCTTTTAATTCTACAACCAACTACAACAAAAATAAAACTTATATAAATGGCAATATCATACATACATACATACATACGCCACAGTTCACTCACGCCATTAGTTCCCCTTGGGGTAGGCAGAGACTATTGATCGCCACTTCGCACGATCCTGACAAACCTCTCTATCTTCGTTTACATCCATCAATCTTATATCAATGGCAATGTCAAATCTATATAAAAAATATTTAATTATTAAAAATATGTTTGCTTAAACGTAACTACAAAAATGACGACCTCTATTTGAACTGCAACCTTATCCTTATCATAAAATTATAATGTAAAATCATATGCATATTGCATGTAGCAAAAAGTATGAAATATCATAATTGTTAAAAATCATGAACTATGAAAAATAGCAGTAAAAATCATATGATAAAATTTAGCAATAGCACCAAATGATTATGAATTAAAAATAGCAATCATTGCCATGCCTACAGCGCTGGCCCTAAAGGTAACTTTGCACACGTGTAGTTTGCAGAAAATTCTACGTAATTTTACTTGTACAGTACAACCGCGATAGCTTAGTGGGAGAACAATCGCTGCTCATGCAGGAGACGCGGGTTCAAATATGTCTTGTTTAATTTAAGTGCTAAATGTAGTTAATTTATCAAGGTTGTTAACGATGAGGGAAAACATCGAGGTCTTTTTGTATCCAACATTGCTGGATTTGTGCTTAGATGATCACATGAATGCTCTGTCCTAGCAAAATGTGGAAAATCTGAACTGCAGGTGACAATGTCAAGTGGTGATCAGAAATATTTGTACCTTTAACAACCCTTTGGTTTGGGAATATACTGCGTGAACTTTGAGTTGGGTTTTGTATACAGATGGAATCCATGAGATAATATTTTATTAAAATATACATGTAAAATACATTAAAGCTATAAAAAATGCGGTAGACACATTACCATGTATTTGACTTGAATATTATCTTCGGTATTATATTTCTACAGTTTTACTTGAATTATCAAGGAAATTGGTTGGATTCCGATCACTGGACGACCTCTAGATATTATTAAACGACAAACTTTCCGTGTCTAGTAAGCTTTCGCAACCAACCACGAACCTATATTTGTTTACCTTCACCGGTGGCAGACTCAGGGGCATATTTATATGCTGTGGTGATTCTTTCAGATCTTCACTTCAAGTTTGATAAAACATAAAAAAGTTGTTTTTTTATTTAACTCCGCCCCTTGCTCAAAGCTGTGATTAGGGCTGCTACCTGTACTAATTCATAAATGCTTGGTCTTTGACACTGTCTACGCGGAAACGAGTGGCCAAACAGACACCCCAGCCCATACATATGGGTAGGTCGTTACGACACTCATTTCCGCATGAACACGTGACGAGCGCAGATAAAAAATACCCATAGTAATACAGCTCATGTATTAGCGTTCCTGGGTTTTCTAATTATTGTGATCCCAAAAGGATGCGGCTGGCTTTTTTATTACAGTATCCAAAAAGAGGTTTTCTGTTCTGCTTTTCATCTAGTTATTCACTATCTTTGATAGAGAGAACTTGGGGAGTTCATACGGATGTAGCTACCTACTGTTTGCGAGTAAAGATAATAATAATGTTAACTAAAATAATAATACTTTGACCGAAAATAATATTAATTTTATTGTTGTGCTGTTTAAATTTGATACACATATTTATAGTGTTTTTAATTGAAGAAATTTTAATTTTGTGCCATGTAATGTTTACTACCTTAATTTTTAGTTTTAGTATCTACAGCCCTCTTGTGAAATTGCATATGCCCAACAGGGTCCATATTTATAACTGTACCTTGATTACACCAACTATTTGTACACTTATGGTTTGCAATAAAAGTTTGAGTTTGAGTTTAATTAGTTCAGTCTCTTCAGAGTTGAATTGAGTTCAAATTCTCTCACCATTTTTCAATCATCCTCTGTGCATGACTGAAATGCATTTTACATATTTATAAAATTTCTACTTGTTTCTTTTCTTAACATAGTCCTATGTCAGCATAACCGATAGTTTAAATAAACTATTTCCTGTGAAGTAGGTTTACGGCTAATGATTTTACGTGATAGCTACCAGCTATAACTATACCGACATCGTAGCTGAAAATCATTTACCGCTCGGAACCTAACAAGCCAACTAGTATTATACCACGACTGAACAACGTTCATTATGGATTACCCAACTAGTAGTATAAGTGGTAGTGTCTTTGCTAATTAAAGTGTATGTTACAGTCAAATATAGTGGGTACAAAAATAGTCGTCTTAGAGTTATTCGTTACACGAGATAGCTGGTGTGCTGCTCCGCCAGAGAAGAACTCCGTTTTCGGCAATGGTACCTACTTATGCAGACTATGTGTAGTTCTTCCGTTTTCGTCAGTGGGCACGTTCCCCAATGGGCTGAAGAACTTCTTGTTCTGGAGCTCTTGCTACCCCTTCTAGAGATTAATAGCCGTTAATATTATGTTCGCTGTGTAGTGCCGGCTTAGAATAGCACTACCCCATTTCTTCCGCTGGGTGTACGTAAGAGGCGATTTATAAGATGTTTTCACATCAACATGAAAATCAGTGTGACGTTTAAAAGCTTCTAACTTTACCAAATATTTTGGAATAGAAAATTTCCGTCACGTCTATTAAAATTGCGACTAACGGTATTGGGGCTTTTAAGGGGTTTTTGGGCGATGCGGTTGGAGACCCATCACCAAAAACCTTTAATTTAATGTTTTTTGACATGAATTCCTCATGTGGGGATTATTACTCAAAAATAAAAGATGTTATTAAAGGAAAGAAAAATTTTTTCGACACTGGCGGGGTTCGAACCCGCGACCTTCGGGTATACGCCCCCGTCGCTCTGCTAACTGACACTGTAGCTCAGTTGGCAGAGCGACGGGGGCGTATACCCGAAGGTCGTGGGTTCGAACCCCGCCAGTGTCGAAATTTTTCTTTCCTTTAATAACATCTTTTATTTATGACCAAAAACCTTTATTTCACCATCTTTTCCCCACGCAACTTCCAAAAGTGGCTGAGGAATTTTTAATTCCCTAGCTCTGGCTACCCCTTCATGGGATTTATAGCCGTGAGTATATGTTATGTAATATTATGTATGAAAATCATTTTCATACAATTTTTCAAACATAAGGGTTAGCATGTTAAAATTTGCTTCCTTATCTCCCATGTACATAGCCAAATGGCTTATTCCGTTTATCCACCCTAAGGCGGATATTCGGAAACGCGTGGCCGTCTATCCACCCTGAACGGGGTGGATATCCGGAATGCATATAATATGGTTCTTCCGATTTTTTACCCCAAGTACAGTAATTTACAGAAACATACACAACACAAAATGGGTCCAAGGAACATCGTGAACATTAAAATACTTAAGATAAACATACCTACTTTCTTACTTACAGTTTGAATAAAAATATCTTACAAACTTAGGGTCTTTTTTCTGTAAATGACTGTACGTAGGCAGGGTAGAAAATCGGAAGAACCATATTATATGCATTCCGGATATCCACCCCGTTCAGGGTGGATAGACGGACACGCGTTTCCGAATATCCGCCTTAGGGAGGATTTTTTAGGGTGGATAAACGGAATAAGCCAGCCAAATGGGTTCTAAAGTAAATCTTTTAGGGTTTAGGGCTGTGCGGTGATCAGCCAGGAACTTTAATTTTATATATTGAGATTAAAGGACAACACCATTTTCCGTCGCTGTAAAGTTTGCCTCCAAGAATACTTACTTAAACTGCTGCAGAAGAGTGTTATAATTAAACTGATACTGTCAAAGTGTGAATAACTTTATTGAATACTCACCTATTCAGATCTTTAAAAGTTTAATGAGGCGAAATAAAGGAAGGTGTTTTCTAATAATAACAACATCGAATTTGTTTAACGATAGTTTATTATTGTAACTGCAGATATATTAATTATATACAAATGGGACGTCAATAAATGTATTATATCGGTCGGTGAGCCAGCAACTTGACAATTGTGGACTTATCGTGTGACAAAGAGACGCTCAATGAGTACAAAGCGTTTACAGGGTCTTTCACAATATTTCATATAAAATTTATTTGACACTGATAAGTCAACACTTGCGAAAGATGACAATACCATGGTAAACCAATTGCCAAGTTTACTACACAATACGCATACAACAAAATCAAATTCACTAACAACATCACTTATGCTAAGTTCGAATCTAAAATATGTCGATCAATATTCTACATCTATTTTTTCATAATTTTATTATTTACACCTATAAGTAAACAAAGTCGAAACATTCAAATGCTGCAATCACTACCATTCTACTCAGTACCAGACTAACTAAAACACAATTTTAAACTAACATAATATTCACTATTATTAATAAGCATGCATTGGCAGCTTCTTTCAAATAAACTAAGACATGAAAAAAAACAAGAATCTAGTATCTATCATAACAGACAAATGAGGATCAAACAATGAGCTACAAATTTAAAGCGAGTGATACGTCTGAGGATAGTTGTACTGAGACGTCAAACAACGTCGCGTCGATTCCACGTTCCGTTAAACTTGGCTGTACTTTACTTAGTCGAGGTAAGTACAATGTCACTTGCGACGCAAACTACTGTCTATAACGTAAAACATATCTATCATAACTTGTACTACATGTCGTCGTATTGCGAGCGCCGCCAAGACCAACTTCACGGCGCGTGTCATCCCAATTAAAAGAGGACACTATCTATTAAAGTTACAACGAATTATAATGACACATATTGTCATCGGTTCAATAAAATATTTTCAAAGGCACATCTCACAAGGCATGATTGGTTACATTTTAGCGGTTTCGTATGAGAAGGTGAAACGAATGCATCCAGCGTTTTGCGTAAGCAGTGACATTTTTGGCACATTAGTAAATATAATATAAAAACTTAATTTTGTAGTAAAATACGCCAAATATTGCATAATGCAATTGGTTTAACTTAAAGATTGATTAAGACACTAGTCATGGAAGGAGAAATATCTAGAAAGAAAGGAACCAAAAATTCGTTTTCTAAATAATTAGTCAGTCGTAAATTCAATTCCAGCAACTAGTGTTAGTTTTAAGCGCACTCGCTAGCTGATGAAAACATATAATATTGGCTACAATTGGTAGACATTAATTTTCCTATTAGTCTTTCCATTCATTCATGGATACATTAAATGCACATCATCTAAAGTATTTAATATATAAATCAACCCGATTTAAACACTTCTATAAAAACGAAAAACTTCCAAACGAAATCTTTATTAATTTAACATATCTAAGTAACAAGAGTCTATAATGTATACGCATTGCAGGACTGGCTTCCACAAAAATAAGTAGTAGGGACATAGACAAATAAAACGTTTTCAAAATAAAAAGGTAGTAAAATGCGGCTCACGAGTCCGCGGGCAGCTCCCACTCCGCCAGCCCGCGGTCCACCAGCTCCCGGTTCAGGAATATCACTTGCTGCAAACAAACATATCCACTGTCACAGATGTGGCCTACCATTTAGATCTAACACCCTGTTAACTTACTAACGATGAAAGAGACAATTAGTGCCACAACATACATACTTATTCTCTAGCTATGAATCTCAAAGGGGTCGGGAAGAAATGAGTATGTTATTCTAGGCAGCCAATGGTAACGTCAGCAGAGGAAGAGAGACACACAAAATTAAAAAGACCATGTGCTGATAATGTTGGCGCCTGTAGTTGAAATAGAAGGGTGTTGATGAAGGTTCATCGTTCTTACTATAGGACCATAAGTAAACTAGATGAGTTCTCTATCTGTATTAATGATGAACTTAAACATATTATTGCTGAGGATTCAAGTAAGCGGTTTCTTTCAAACAGAATTACTGTACTAAACAATGCATTTTGTGTCCTCCTGAGCATCTTCACAATAACAAAAAGTTTACTTGCTGTAGGTTGAGCTAGATAATTTTTGTTTTGAGTGTAGTGCAGCATCTTGCAACGATTGTGGTGCTAGATGAAGTCATATTTGGTGTCAGTGTAGTGTAGTGTTTTGAAGAGTACATACATATACATATACTCACGGCTATAAGTCCCTTGAAGGGGTAGCCAGAGCTAGGGAATTAAAAATTCGTCAGCCACTTTTGGAAGTTGCGTGGGGAAAAGATGGTGAAATAAAGGTTGTTGGTGATGGGTCGTTAGTCACCTCTTACGTACATCCACCGGAAGAAATGGGGTGTGCTATTCTAAGCCGGCACTACACAGCATACACCCACCGGAAGAAATGGGGTAAAGTGTGGAGATATAAGCATGTTTGGCGTAAGATTTTTACTATGTCGTAAGGTTACTGTGGTGCTATAAGAAGCCTTGTTTCCTGTGAGTGTGGTGGTACAAGGAGGCATGTGATCTGGTTCATCCACTCGATTCTGCGAGCTGGCTCGGCACGCGCTTCGGGCTTACGCTCATGACCCAGCTTCGTCTCAGGGGGGGAACGTCCCTTACGGTCGTTGGGCACCTCCTCAGGCGGTTAAGGGGAGGGGTATTTGGGAATAGCCACTAAAGAAAGGAGGCACGTTTGGTCCGGTGGAGGTTACCTGCGCGGCGATGGTGAGGTAGAGGTGCACGAGCGGCAGCCCCGCCTCGTCGTAGCCGGCCACCTGCGCGTGCAGCAGCTGCCCGGCCGTCAGCCCCGCCATGATGCGCAGCGCCTCGCCGCTCCACTCGCGCTCTGCAACGCCAAACATATCACTGTCTGGACTATTTGCTATCTCGCTCGTTTACGCGGTACGTAACACATTGGCGAGCACTGACCAAATACATAAATTCAAACTGTATTGTGTTGTCCTACTTGTTACATACTACAAGTAAGTTTAGTTGTTAAACATGAATTATATGAAACACAGTTTCAAGAATGTGCTACACAAAACTGACTCTCTATCAACTAGTCTCTATTAATACTAAGTGTATAAAATGCATGTAACAACTGTATGTAGCAATACATAGATACCAATTTCATATATATATATATATATATATATACACTTTTCATGATACACTTAAAACAATTTAAAAAGTTTGCAAAAATAATGTATGTTTTTAAGAAAGGATATGCCAATTCACGAATTTTGCGAAACAATAGATATTGTACACAGACAAATATTGTTTCATGTGTGCATCTGAACAAATTCTATTAAAGCAAGAACAAAATGTTAGTTCTAATTTACAATACGCAATTTATTTAATGTGAAATATAAGTGTATTATAAGAATATTCTGAATAAAAAGAATTGCAGATAACATGTTGCCAGCATTTTTTGTTACTCCTTTTAAATATCAATAATATAATCTCAGCCAATACTATATAGTTCAAATTTCAAATCCCGGTACACAAATACAGATACAGGGATCAGAAAATAGATGCATAAAACATAATATATTCTAATTTCTGCACTTTGCTACAAATGGATTTATGTGTGCTTTTATATATATATAAAGTCCTATGATAGGTAACACCTTGTTTGCATATTTGTTTGGCATACTAATTTCAGGCAGGAAGCTTTGTACACATTTATCACATTAGATAAAAAAATATAATTTCTAGCAAAGTACAGAATTATTAACTTATTTCATTCTTAAGCATATACATACCATCATAATTAACTACTAGTAATAAGGGGTTATTGGTAAAACTTATAAGGTATTAACTATGACCAATCCATATCAATGTGTAATGAGTACACCCCACTGACCAACATACATAATAGACATGCATTTAAATATTGTGACACACTCAGAGGTTATTGTTGCCAAATCCCCATAATTTAATTCATGGTACTCACTTTCGAATTCAAGACATTGACTGTTTTATCACGGATGGTTCAAGTTAAAACTCTTATCAAATTTGACCTAGTTTAATATGTTCCAAAACTTAATTTAAGCACTAATGTAATAAAAATGAATTATTTTACAGATTATATCTAAGTAATAATGACAATTGCTAAACTAACCATTATTTGCTGGCTTTACAAATGCTAATAGAGCTTCTGTTGCCTGGAAAGGCAGTGTCATAAAATCTGATCTGATTTGCTTGAGTTGATCATTGTCTACTGTAAGATAGCCTCCAAAATCTACTAATTTCACAACTGAAGTATCATTTTCTTCTGAAGTGGATATTACTTGTGCTCTGTACCAGTTGTTTTCAGTTGGTGCAGCACAAATTGAACCCTCTGAAAGCACAAACATTAATTATAAATGAACTCCTCAATACAAACTGCCACATTAATAAAACATAGAAGAGATGAGCTGAAATTGGGTAGGAACAAGCACTAGCTCAACTAGTATATGTCCCAAAATGGGGTAACCAGAACTCCAGAATTGGAAATTCCTCAGCCATTTTCAAAGTTTGAAATAATAATTGGTGATGGCTACATCACCCAACAATCACATAAAGAGCCCCAGTAGCCCAGAGCCCCTTAGTTGTCTCATATGACACCCACAGGCAGCACTACAGTATAACAAAGTATTATTAACATTTAACAAACACAAAGTGTGCCTTTGTACAGTTTTTCTGTTTTCAATCCACTGTCATTCTTCTCCAGACACAAAGTTTCTCATCATATAACAACGCTAACATCTAAGCAAAAATGAGGAAATATCAATGTTAATAGAGCCAAAGAAATGTTTACCTTTGACAGGCCTAGGCAGTGAAGGCACGTCTGATCTGGCGTAGGTGGCAGCCATGAGACGATGGAGGGCGTGCAGGGCAGGGAACGAAGGGTGCAGTGGCTGCTGCAGGAAGAAGTGTCCCGCACTAACCAGACATGTCATTATGGTCTCATTGTTCACATTCTCCACCAGCTGCAACTATTTCACACTCATTAATGTTACAATATTTGATTGCATTCTTGTAATGCCCATAAGATGAAACAATATTTGAGACCAAAATAGTTAATGTATTTTTTTTAGCTGCATACTGTAGTTTTTTTTATTTTCATTAACGTTGCAATTCCCACCTAACTATTTATACTAACTAAATGACTTAAGGAGATTTATTACATAAAAAACAATATGAAGTTGACAAAATAATTATTTTTTCTAATTTTTTTTAAAGTGCGTTGAAAATATTGAGAGAAGAGTGAAAAAGGGTAATGCGATTAATGGAGCATTGGATAGTCTAATGTCTAGTCAATCGGTGTCCGTAATGGGCCTGAATGGCTGTGCATGATGCCTAGGGAATGCAATACCGGGATACCGGGATCCCGAAATACCGGGATCCCACACCAATCGTGGGGGATCCCGCGGGATTGCGGGACCATTGACACGCTGTGTTTTATGCGCAGCTACTTCCAAAATAATGAATAATTGTTTTTTTGTTTGTTTGTAATAGGTATCTTATTTCTATTTAGTGACTGATTGGTTTGATAACTTAATAAATAGTTTCACAAAACTATTGAGAGGCTATGTTTTATTCGCATTTGTGCAGCTACTTCCGAAATAATGGATAGTTGCTTTTTGTTTGTTTGTAATAGTTTTTGATCTTTGTTTGTAATTGTTGTTTCTGAATAGTGATTTGATTACTTAATAAATAGTATTATAAATAATACATAATATTTTTTACTTTCATTTTAAGTTCTATAGTCTCGTTTATGATACAGGATTCCTCTCTTTTTCAATTACTTTAAAAAAACACGCGGGATTCCGCAAATACCTGGATCCCGCGGGATTGAACCTCTTAATACCGCGGGATCCAGCAATTGAAATTTTAGTGCGGGATTGCATTCCCTAATGATGCCGTTCTTGTTCCTACGCTTATGTATGGCAGTGAATGTTGGGTGTGGCAGAAGCATGAAAGCAGAGTGAATGCAGTAGAAATGAGGTCCCTCAGAAAAGTTTTGTAATGTAAGGTTATGTGATCGTGTGAGAAACTATGTGATTTGTGAAAGGTGTGGTGTAAAAGATGATATTGTCAGTAAGATAGAAAAAGGAATGTTGACATAATTTGGGCACATTGAGAGGATGGATGATAGGAAATTGGTAAAAGGTATCAATAGAGCTAATGTGGAAGGTAATGTTAGTAGAGGACGGCCACGAAAGACACACTTGGACCAAATTGAAAGTGTGCTCAAAAAGGCAGGTATGAAGAATAAAAGAGCATGTATGAAAAGATTGATGGATGTAGACGAAGCAAGAGAGGTTTGCCAGTATCGTACTAAGTGGCGATCTATAGTCTCTGCCTACCCCAATGGGAATTTAAGGCGTGAGTATATGTATTGTTTAAAGCTTTCCCTCATTATAACAAAAAACTAGAAATTTAATAAAAAAACATGTTCTTATATGTGTATATGAAAAGAATTTTAAAAAATGAGAAAGGTTTTGTAAGGCAATGCTAGAGATCTTTAATTCTTCATGTTAACAAATTAAATTTTCTGATATTATATCATAAGAGTTTAGCTTTTGAAATACATAACAGAACAAATAAAGGTACCTGAAGAAATTCTGGTATTAATGGTATTAATTTTTGATACAGTTCAGTACTGATTTCGTCAAGACATAGATTTGGGAATTTCTTCTCAGGGAACTTGTCTCTAATCATATCTAATGCAGCATCTATCTCACTTTGTGTTCCTGTAAATAAGATCTTTGTTATACATACTTTCATATAAGTAACTCAATTATTATTATGAATACTATTGTCTTCTTACCTTCTACTGCACATATTTTTTGTTTAATATTATCTGGATGTTTCCTAACATATACATTTGCACCAGTTTTGGCCTTAATTTGTATTACAAATGAGCCATGCTTTCCTATTAATAAGCCAACTAATGACTGTGGTATTATAAATTGATAAATCCTAAGCCCAGCTTCTGTAGGGTTCATATTGGCAGGTGGAGGACTAGCTGCCTCTGAACATCCTTTGCCACTATCACTGGATCCCTGAAATAAAGCAGTCCCTATTTAAAATGCAATCATGTAACAATATTTTTATTCAATTTTGAATAATTCTTTTAAACCAATAATTCAGTTTCCAACACTTGAACAGTTTCTCACTATAATAATACACGTTTTATGTTAATTAAATGATCAATTTGTTTTAACTTGGAAAAATAAGAAATGAAATTTTCTTTCTGTAAATCAGAGCATTACAGCTAACTTAGAATAAGTTTTTGAGTTCATTACTCACCTCACTATGATTATCTGAAAAATGACACATTGAAGGACTTGCAAGCAAGGGATCAACTGGGCTATGGTTTGCTGAGTCTCTTTCAGATATGCGTCGCCTTTGTGGACTTGGATATACATTTTTTAAATCACTGGAGTCACCCTTACTACAGTCATCAATTGTGTCACTAGGGTCTGGTTCCATTTCGGCAGCCACTGAGCTATCCTTTAATACTTCTTCTTCAGTGCCAGAAATAGAGTCTGGGCCACTTAAAGGATTCCTATCCAATAGTTGGCTTTGCTCAGGTGAGCTAGCATCTACACTGCAATTGTTAGAATTGTGATTTATTTCCTTCATCTCTTCAACACAGAAACCCTCAGCCTGTGAAGCACATAAAGAAGAAACAGTAATATTCAAGGAATTTTCCTTGTTGATTTTTTCATTTAAATTTTGATTTTCTGGGCTCATCATTTTTTTTTCTTTTTCAAGTGACCTTTTCTTAATTATTTTCTCTATTTCTATATCCACTTCCTCATCAGTCAAATTTAATGGTGATGATCTTTGAGATCCCATGCCATTAGGAAGAATGTCAATGGGAGCTGATTTTATAACTGAACGTTCAGCTTTGCTAAGAGGAGAACCTTTCAAAGCTTCTGCTTCAGCATTCAGTGCTTCAGCAAGTTCCTCTTGCAAACATTTAATTTTTTCTCTTCCTCCTGGGTCAGACTTGGCATATTCTCTTTTTTTTCTGAGCCAAAATATGCTCAACAGAACAGCTATAGATGGCACTGACCACATGAGTAACTGACGACAAGGTGCCATTATAATAAGCCACTTTTAAAGTTAATCTAGAACAAAAAGTTAACAAACTGTAATAGCATCATATATTTTAATTTGCCATGCTGATAATAAAATTTAATAATCCACTGAAGTATGATAAGAGATAACAATTTTACAGTTTTTGATGCCAAACAAATGCAAAAATAACTTTTAAGCTTAGAATAATACTAACTGGTTTGGATCTATATTAAGATTAAATACAATTAATATTCAATAGTCACTGTGTAATTAAAACAGGAACACAAATGGATTAAAAAATATTTATTGATATAGCCAATAATATCTTACTATGTTGAAAATTAAATGAAACTCTTAATGAAGGGAAACAAATTCAATGAGGTCAATAAAAAATACTTAATTTTTATTATCTAACCTATCAGAACATGAGAAGAATTTAGGTTAAGTCAACATTTGAGCTAAGATTTGCTTTGTTCTAGGATTCAGGATTTTTGAGTAACCTGTAATTATTTTCATCACATGTTTACTTCTTTGATCATGTGTTTATGTTTAAAGAGACAAAAGCAAAATATATAGCAATGAAGCAACAAGGTAGTGTCCAGTAAAAGTATTTGGTATTCAAGGCTAAATATGTTTTAAAATAAACACATGTATTTTAGTACAACATCAATCTATATATTTGTAAAGCTGTAATTTCAGAGATCTGATAACTATTTGTCTTTTGATAATTACCACGATAAATTTTAAGAAGTTTAGTCCATTCTAAAAATGTGCTTGTAGGTTATAACTTGGCCCCATTCTTAACATTCACCCAAGGATTTTGATAAAAGCATATATTAAAACAGTGAGGTCACTATTTAAAGATCAGTAGGTCATAAATTTGATAAACTGAATACCATCGTTTTAATGTTAGGTAGGTAAAAAAACATGTTTACCAGCTGATCCAAACACGCAGTCAAATACCCACAACCAAAACTATAACTTCAGGAATACCAAACAAACAGATCTTTAAAAGCATCCTTTACGGGGAAAAAATAACGGAGGAAAGAAAAGTGATGCTTGAAGGGTCATGATCACTGTTACTACAAAAAACCTTCACGCAATCAACCAACACGTAAGCAAACAACTACTGCAGATTACGCAATTAGCGCGACATAAAATTGCCAAATCTCTAGGGCTTAAGCACAAATAGTTACGTATCTAGGAGACATGGAGTAAGTAACGAAAATCATGCAGTTTAAATAAAGAACCACGCAGATCAAAAGTCAAATCTTAACCCTGTGTACCCATAAACGTGATAAAGCCGGCAAGGTGCCTATAGTCTACTTACATAGATGAATGTCACTAAATAATAACAGTTCCGGAAACAGAACCGAAGTTTATCCAAAATAAATATTAAACTGGAACTACTTATAATTTATAACTCATAACCAATAGTCCACGTGCTCACAATGTTTTCCGACTATGCACAACAAATTCAATATGGCGACGCACATCGACTCGCTTCTCGTCTCGCTTTAACTGCCAAAGAGTATACAAACAACACAATACAGTACTGCGCTGCTCTGCTTGTTGATCTGTGTTTTTGTTTTCTATTTGTCTATTGAAAATCCAAACGAATATGGAATTGAAAGATTTAGAGCATTTATATGTTTACTTTATGACCATGGACTGGAAATGACAGCAGATGTAGCAGCGCCTCGGCTTTTGAACTTGAATTTGAGGTAATTTATGAAATGGACTTAATTACTACATTAAAACACTATGATGATTGATGAGTCGTAAAGTATGTATGTAGTTGGCTAAGTCTATTCATCAGATAAAGAATTGGCCTAGATATCGTTTTTTTAAACATACCCTTTTTTTTTTTTTTTAGCTCACCCCGTTTGTTTCTTTATTCTTGGGTCAAATTTAGTAATTCAAATTTCACCCTCTTCCTATCAACCGATTAATCTGAAATTTTGTATACACTTTGGATTTTGGTGACAATACAATTATATTTATTCATTATCATTATAAATTCAAGATGGCCGCCGCTACAAAATGGCGGATAATTTAGGTTTTATTTATCCCATCAATATGGGTATCAAATGAAAGGGCTCAACAAGTAGAATACAATATACTATAAAAAATGAAATCCAAGATGGCGGCCGCTACAAAATGGCGGATAACGTAGGTTTTATCAATCCCATCAATATAGGTATCAAATGAATGTGCTCAACCAGTAGAATACAATGTACTATATAAAATTAAAATCAAAGATGGCGGTCTCTACAAAATGGCGGATAAGTTAGGTTTTATTTCAATCCCAACAACATGGGTATCAAATGAAAGGTCTCACCAAGTAGAATACAATTTAATATGCAAAATTAAAATCTCAGATGGTCGCCATACAGTGCACTATACCAAATCAATATTTTAGATGGGCGCAGCCACTAAATGGCATATAATAATAAGATTTAAATTTAGAAAAGAAGAATGTTGCCTTCAATACTATCATCTTCTACAATACATAAAATGCAGGGCAGCACTGTGGATTACGCAGTCGTATACTTAGGTGCGAAACTGTTTGAAGAAGGTCAAGCCTACGTGGCTCTTAGTAGAGTCAGATCTTTGCAGGGACTACGTATAGAGGAGTTGGACTGCAATAAACTAACGGGCAAGACACCTTGCAATAATGAAGCACTATATGAATTAAACAGAATGCGAAATAAAAACTAAAAACTAGAAAATAAAAATAGGTATAAAAACTTTTTAAGTTAAACTGTTTTATTATTAACATACAGAGAAATGTTTAAGATAAATGTACTAAAAACCTAAAAATAATAATAAAATAGATACAGTCGTGGGAATTATATACATATGCATAAACTAGACTAAAATAAAACCGTGGGGCACGTCAATTGTCTACAAATTATCGACTTAATGTGCGATAGAAGAAACGTTTAATTCGTCCTTGGGCAGTTGGCCCGCAGACGGTGAGGAAATTACTTACTATTTTCTTGCTCATGGAAATTCCAATAGTCATACACTCCATGTAAATAAAAGAGATGTTTCTACTAGTTTCTCGTTGGAAATTTACACTGCTGGCTGGCGATGAATCGGATTACTGCTTGCAGTTCGTCTTTAATCGACAAAACATATGATAAAAGTACTACTCGCTCAACACTATGAAACCCTAAAACTCGCTTATAATCGAGCTTGCTAGCTTGTTTCCACATTCTGCCCTATTTATCACATGTCCATCGTTGTCGGTTGAATAACTGCCCAATTATGGTGTAACATTACAAAACAAACATTTTAATCAACGATTGAAGACAATGAGAGGTTTTCTTTTTGAGAAATAAAAAAACAACATAGTTTCCTAGAGCTCTGTAGATGGCGTTGATGTAACTACGTTACTTACTTAATTTTTTTCTTCGTGGCCTCAATCGTGTTGCCACAATAATTTCGCCAATTTCAACTTTAAAAACATGTGTCACATCACCATAGAGTAAGTTTTTGGCGACTAAAAACAACAAAAAGAATGTTAAACATTAACACCGTCTTTGTTTATTTACTTTTAAGCTATCTTGGCTTAAACTGATATTCATTTAGACTTTCAAATCAGAACGTTTTTATGTACGTTCCATTTTACGATATCATTACATCCAAGTGTGAAAAACGGTGTGACGTTCCGTTCCTACCAGTAACATAGCAAGTCTGGCGCCATCTATCCTGAGAACAGGGAAGAAGAAAAAAAGAAAAAAAGGAAAACCTCTCATTGACGTGCCCCACGGTTTTATTTTAGTCTAGGCTTGGGTAGATCCAGCTCTGCGAGGTGATTCGAATCACCAGGTTCAGGCTCAGTTCCGGTACTGAATCCTCTTAACCGGGCCGGACCGCTTATCGAATACGGCTCGGTTTAGAAATTCAGAACTGAATCAAACAACCAAAAAATACCACGCTTACTTCGCGAAACGTAACAATTGCTATTGACATACATTTAAAATCAATTAACTCATATGTATAATGATTCTGTTGTAACATACAAATATTCATATGTAAAAAAATAAATAATATTTAGCAACATCTTATAACAATATTTACACATAAATATATGCAAATCAGAAAGTTTCACAACATAAAACACTATAATATTTATAATATCACAATAAACACCATTATTTACGAAAAGATTGATAAATCTATTAAACAAAATTGCCAAACAAAGAACACAAAAGGACAAATCTCTTTTCGTCTCTGTCTCCCGAGTTCAAATTGTATTACATTCTTGTCTCGCTCTCACATTCAGCAAGCAAATGTAACTGTAAAGCGGCCAGTACACAATGGCCCACGATGGGCCACGCTTCGCAATTGGCAATTGTAGGCCACGATCAATTGGTGTTCACACAATGGCCCATTGCTCATTACTGCCTGGCAATCCACTTGCGATGGACGTCGAAGTAATTATGGCTGCAGCTATTTATTAATTATTATGTCTGTAATATATTTTATTTATGGCGCTATTTAAGTTATTTTTACGTCATTTAGTGATTATAAATACATTTTGCAATAAAATATTCCAAAAAAGTATAAGTATCTATGAGCGGCCGGTGACGAACTAAACAATGGCCCATTGTGGAAACACCACCGGCCATGCTACGCCACGATTCCTTTGAAGTGTGCCCGAAAAACCGACAACTTCGCCATTGCGCGCCACGATCGGCAATTGTCCGCCATCATGCACCATTGCCCCCTGTACACAGTGGCGATGGCGAGCAGTGGGCCATCGTCCGCCATTGTGTACTGGCCGCTTAATAATCAAACCGATCCTGAACCTGATGCCTGGGCCTGTTGTTCGAAAACAATAGAACCGAGCCGGTGCGGAGCGGCCCGGTTAAGCGAACTCGCACCTGATAAGAAAGAAAGAGATTCAGAGACGCAGAGATTCGAATCATTTGAATCCACCGAGCCGGACCTACTCACGGCTATTTTAGTCTAGTCTATGCATATGTATATAATTCCCAAGACTGTATCTATTTTATTATTATTTTTAGGTTTTTAGTACATTTATCTTAAACATTTCTCTGTATGTTAATAATAAAACCGTTTAACTTAAAAAGTTTTTTTACCTATTTTTATTTAAATCGAAAATAAGCTGAAATAAGGCAGTGACACTTTTTAATTATTTCGATAATTACAATATTTTAGATAAGTATTCCATAGGAAAATTTGTTTAGTTTGATGCCCAGACGATATGTTTTGAAAACGAGGTCGCGGCCAATAGTTGCCTATCTTAGTCACATCTGAATTTGTTATGCTTGTTGAGATATTGACTTGCCCATGATATTTCATTGGTTCAAAGCAAATCATTTTAAGATTTTTAGTTGTGTCAATCATGTAAAGCTAATTGCTGCGCTTTAGTTATTTCTATGGTACAAAAAATAACCTTTCCAACGACGTATCACTCATCCTGATTGGTGCTGGGACCAGGTGCCATACATTTGTGCCCATCGTCCTTTTAGCACTGGCTACCCCTTCTTTTGTAATCTACTAATTAAGAATATGTTTGTATGTAAATATAAGTGTTTTTGTAACTTTTAATTAGAGAAACTCTTATTAAAACACCAATGCTCGCGCCGCGAGCCGTGAACCTAACTTCATTATTGTTTTATATTATATAAAAAATCAAGCCATATTTATTTTTTTCGGATAGCCGAGCGGGTGTAAAGCGCCGGTTTATTTGTTTGCGTTAAGCAATCATACGTTCGAGTCACCCCAATAGAAGAATATTCTTTACTTAGATCTAAATCATCGTTCCCGCAATCTTTAAACTGCGTACACGTAAAATTGGTGTTTAACATTATATAAAATGTATTATTCAAATTATTTTTATTAATTAGTTTTTAGTCATTACTGTTTTTTCTGTCTACCCATCGAAAGACACGCTAAACCCTACACATCTTGTCTGTGGAGTTGTTGCTATATATAACATAACATAACATAAACGTTCACGCCGTTTATCCCCGAAGGGGTTGGCAGAGGTACCAATACTTCTGAACTCACATGGCAAGCGCCATCTAGTTTCCAGAGAAGCGACATGATAGTCCAGTGGGTAGAACACCCGCCCGAAAACAGAAGGGCGTGAGTTCCAATCCAGGGACGGGCCTACACCAATTTGTCTTTTCTAAAGTCATATGTGTGGTTAATTTATCATGGTTGTTAACGGTGAGGGAAAACATCGTGAGGAAACCCACATGGCTGAGTTGTACTTAGTCATGTGACAGTGTATTCGTACAAAAAACGGCGATAGGCCTGCCCCCTATCACGTGAGTACACTGTCTAAGGGGTTGTCCATTAATCTCGTGAGGCTTGAAAGGGGGGGGGGAGGGGTTTGATAAAAATCACGAAAATAACACAATGGGGAGGGGGGGGTGTAGTAAGATATCTCGTGTATTTAATTTTTCGTCAAACGCGCGATTTTTAAACAAATATTAAGCGGCACATTTGTATTACGGTCCTTAGTTTCAGAATAAAATAAGATTATAGATTATACTTACCTGTATTTAAAATAATATAATATTCAGAAAATTTTAAGATTTGTTGTAGCTACTAAAAATACACGTGATGTTGAGAAGGGGGAGGGGGGGTGGTCTTAAACCTCACTACTCATCACCAATGGGGGAGGGGGGGGTTAAAATGTGCTAAAAAAAGATCACGTGATTAATGGACAACCCCTAAGCAAAACGTGGGTACCTTGCTATATATAATAGTCAATAATTAATTTGGAGTGAATTCTACTTGCTCTATAAGTAAAATTAGTTAAAATTTTGAGTAAATACTACTCTTGAGAAGTAAAAATTACTCCATACTCTAGTATGGTTTACCTCCCAGACTAGTATTATTGTTACTACGGAACAGTAGTAGCTTATACTCCAAAGAATAGTCACCCATATATCTCGACCTCAGAAGCATTAGCATCGGATGTGCACTTACGACAAAAATGATTTTTTAATCTAACGAACTCAACTTTTTTAGCTCTTTCCGTCCATCTAACTCCCATATTTCTATCTCAACTCGTTGCGTAAATAATACACATGTCTAAAGTCGTATGTCAGTTTTTCTTGCATTCTAGAGAAGCATTTGGTTGTAACGATAAAGTCTACCTTTTGCCACGAAAGAAGGAACAGAACAATAAGTCGTAATAATGGTTACGGCCTTAAACGAAATTATGCTCAGATTAACGCTGTATATTTGTTTACGATAATATGCTTCCGTAAGTTTTGTACCAGCAGATTATATTTGTATTTTGAGATAAAAATTTATGCTGCTTGAAAAAAAATGTACTAAAATCGTAAGGTAACATACGACATTATGCTTCGCATACATTAGTAATGGATTGTAACTGTATCTCGAGGTCCAACATTACGCTTGTGATGTCATGGATATTTTTTAATATTTTTCGAATGTATGTGTAGATACAACTTAATGGTCGTACAATATAGTAACTTTTACCGACAAAATGAATGAGATACGCCGGTTTCTCGGAATTATACGGGCTTGTTTGTATGAAAAGTACATTGTATAAAGGAGTATAGTATTATGATTATTATCTGTGATAGAGGGAAAAAATATTATACAAGATATAAATAAATATGGTTATCCACACGACAATGACGTATTTTCTTTGCTTCGTACGCGTGCCAAATAATGAATCAAGGCAGAATCAAGGGCTGTTACGTAAATTACTTAAATAATGTTGATTTATACATATACTCACGGCTATAAATGACTAGAAAAGGAGCTCTATTGAAAAAGCTGTCAAAATCAAAAGTGACAGTTTGATCTTTGACAGTTTGATCCAACAAAAAACAGGTTACACCGTAACGGACAAAAAATCACAGTACCAGCTCTTTCTATCTTTAAGAGTTTTATAATTAGCTATCCTTTTCTTGCTCGTCGTGACGTATTCTTTATCTCTCTAGTTGTTTATGCTCTAAGTCTTTGACCAATATGTGTTGCCAGTTTTGACATACGGCACAGAGACGTGGCCAGAGACAATGGGCCTCATCAGAAGGCTCCGAGTCACCCAAAGGGCAATGGAGAGGGCTATGTAAGGAGTTTTACTACGTGATCGAATCCGCAACAAACAGATCCGTAGAAGTACTGGGGTCACTGCCATAGCCCGAAGAGTTGCTACACTTAAGTGGCAATAGGCAGGGCACATTGCACGCAGATCCGACGGCCGTTACAGCGCGAAGATTCTGGGATGGCGGCCACGTACCGGGTGTCAAAGTGTGGGTAGGCCTCCCATAAGGTGGACCGACGACTTGGTCAAGGTCGCAGAAAGACGTCAAAACGTAAGGTTGTCCAGATACAACATACATACATACATATACTCACGGCCGTAAATCTCAAAAAGGGGTAGCCAGAGCTTCAGAGCTAGAAACTCCTCAGCCGCATTTGGAAGTTAATAGGGGAGAAGATGGAAAAAATAAAGTATCGTTGGTGATAGGTCTCCAACCGCATCGCCCAAAACCCACTTAAAAAACCCCACACCCTTAGTCGCCTCATACGACACCCTCGGGTAGAAAGGGGTAGTGATATTCTAAGCCGGCACTACACGGCAATAAATAATAATCCAGATACAACTGGGTAAATATAGAAAAAAACATAATATTCCGAAACATAAAGACGTATCAGGAGTTTTTAAAAAAAAACTGATATTTTTGCGTAATTTTTGTAACAATCGTACAAAACAATAAGAGTATTGTGTAGATGGACAGTTATGTTATTGAAAAAGTTAAAAATATTCACTGAATTCTCCCGAAATACTGAGAAAACACACCAAATAAAAAACTTCAAATTAAAAACTAAACAGAAAAATTAAATATTATTATTTTTTATTTAAAAAAGAACCGCCTTCAAAAATCCAACTGAAAAGTATAAAATAATTTTTATTTATTTTATTATGTGCAACTCTATTCAAGTTCTTCTTTTTGAAGTCGGTGCCAAACCAATTTTCATGACAAAGAAGAACGAATATTAGTGGCCCGCCCAAGTTGAGTGAGTTTTCCACCCCATCAGCGTATGTCATCCTTATAAACCTTCCTTTTTAATCAATTAATAAAAAAAATCGCATTAAAATTCATTTCGTAGTTTTACAGATTAAAGTATACATAAGGATGTCCGTATATCCCATACAGGGAGAGAGAAAGCGACTTTGTTTTATACTATGTAGTGATTTAGATTCTCGGTCGTCTTTTTACAAAGTGTTAGAAGTATTGGTTGTGCCAACTCGGTGCATGCATGTCTCTGTCGAATTGTTAATTCCGTTAGTTTGAAATCTGATAATCTTACATAACCTAACCTAACGTTAGTTTACTATCTCGCTATCTATCTAAAATTATAATTTACTAGTATTTACAGTTTTACGGTGACATGTATATTATGATAATTTCTCTGCGGAGTGCGACGCATGCACACCTGGCTAAGCACCGCTCACTGTCCCCCAATTCCATCCTTTATAAAGCGACGTCATTGCGAGCGGAAGAAATTTCTTGATTTTTGAGCGCGATTGTGTTACCTACTGTTGTTGAGGCACTATCGATTTATTTATTATTCGTATGGTTTTCTCTATGTAGCAATTTTCATTTTGGATTTGTCTGTTTGGCACCGACTTCAAAAAGAAGAACTTGAATAGAGTTGCACATAATAAAATAAATAAAAATTATTTTATACTTTTCAGTTGGATTTTTGAAGGCGGTTCTTTTTTAAATAAAAAATAATAATATTAAATTTTTCTGTTTAGTTTTTAATTTGAAGTTTTTGTTTTTCTTTTTTATTTTATACTTTTTAGTGATAAGTTCTTAAATCACTCTGAGTTTTTTAGTGAATTAGTGATAGTTTTTGAGAGATAAGTTTTACTGTCCGTTTATTTTATACTTTTTTTAACAGGTAGTTATAATATTTGTTATTATGACTTTAGCTTACTTATTACTATTTTGTTTACCTGCGGGCCTAGATAGAAAAGCAAAGGATGCTTTAAGGAAAAGTCGCGTAAGGGAGAACGAAACACCCATCGAAAAAAAAACAAAGACTTCAGCAGGGCAGGCACGAGCCGTATTTAAACTAGTTATCGCGTGGGATAAAGCAGCCATCTTTTACGCACTTACTTAGTATCGTATACTGCCATCTCATTCTAACCGTTATCGTGTCGATAACTCGTGCTTGCCCTTCAGAATGAGAGAGATCGTCAGCGTGCTGCTCTTGCTGCCGAAACAGATGAGCAAAGAGAAGTTCACCTATCACAAATGCGAAGAAACACTCTTATATATATGTAGCGTTGAGTCGAGTAAAATCCCTTGATGAGATGGCTTTAAGTGATATGGATTCAAAGAAATTACTTAAATGGTTAAGACCATTCCGAAAGCGCGAAATTCCCCATGACGAAAGCGCCTTGATTGAAATGACCAGGATGAAAAACATGATGTTGCAATATATATTTTATTGTTTAATATAAATTAAGAGTTATTTTATTCATGTTTTTATATACTTTTTTGTTCAATAATTTAGTAACTCTGTTTATTACTAATAAAAAAACTTTATTAACATATATTGATAAATTTCTGTCTAGTATTGATAACTTTACATACATACTTATAATTCAAACTAAGAAACCTCCTTTTTTTCGAGTCGGTTAAAGAACTTTTAACCCATCTTTTAAATGTAACGAATACTTTTCTGAAAACCGCATCCAAATAGCTTAAGCCAAACGTGAGATAATCGCGGACCAACAGACATACATACAGGTCAAACACAGAACCCCCTTTGATTTTTTGGTCGGTTAAGGCACTAAAACCTTCTCCTAAATGTAACGAATACTTTTCTGAAAACCGCATCCAAATAGCTTAAGCCAAACGTGAGATAATCGCGGACCAACAGACATACATACAGGTCAAACACAGAACCTCCTTTCTTTTTTTGGTCGGTTAAGGCACTAAAACCTTCTCCTAAATGTAACGAATACTGTCCTGAAAACCGCATCCAAATAGCTTAAGCCAAACTCGAGATAATCGCGGACAATTATACATACATACATACATACATACATACATACATACATACATACAAACAATTGAACTGAGAACCTCCTTTTTTGAAGTCGGTTAAAAATGTCAAATTTCTTTTAGCTCTCCTGAAAAGCAGCTAAAAAGCACATACGACCTTATGCTTCTGAGGTCGAGATATTGACCGCAGGCACTGTAGGCTTACCACGCTAATGATAGAATTTACTCCACATTTTTTTCCGTGCAAGCGGGCGCATATTTTGAACTATGCCTAAGCGCCTGGCGAATAATAAATGTTCGTGCTGCACGTCTCACTCCGCGCTCTGGGTATCGGTCGAATTGATATGGCCCTGAAATTTCTGTACTTGTACTATTATTAATTCCGTGGTCAAAGTTAAATGATGAGTTGTCCATTCGTCTGTAAAGTGTGAATTTGGCCGCCCTCATAGCATGATTCAGTATTCACGTGCGACGGCGCGATGGCTTATTTCATGTATAAGTTTGGTGTTTCTATACCGACCGGTAATAATGTTAACGTTTTTAAATTAGGGATGAGTGAGAGTATTATAAACGTAAGAGTACCTAAACAAATATAAACAGAATGCTCCGAACTGCTAAGCTACCAGGACTTAAACGTGGTAGTGTGAATCAACCATAAAAGATATACATAATGCTGTCGCGGGATATTTTTTAGACAATTTTATTAAAAAAGATTTCCGTTATAAATGATTTCTATGTAAACTTAAACTCATGAAGGTATTAACCAAACAGGAGAGCGCACTCACAAAAATATGGTACACAATAATGAAATTCATTACCATGCAATAAAGTTTATTATCTTTCGAACACTGTCCAGCAGAGAAACGTCCTAGAACGAGAGCCCGAACTAGAGGAGTGTGTCCCGCTCGCGCGGTTGCCAGTCGAGATTAAGTTGAAATAAAAACAAATTCAAACTTATCTATATGGATTATTTTATGAAAAGCAGGTTACCAACTCTTCGCTTTTAATGAATTGTTTTAATTATTATCATCGTCTATCAACTTAGAGATAAATAATTTAATAAGTTTGGTAATCGTTAAAATCATATTTATAACGGGTATCCCCATGGAAAGCATATCTCTCATTTAAAAAAGTTTACATTATTACCTATTCAATAAAAATCGGTAAACATAAACAAACATATGAAACATATCCACAGTCCTGTCGTCGCACGTGAATACTGAATCATGCTATAACGATTATTTTTAGTAATGGTTGCGAGGGCAAAAGATAGCCGTGAGTATATGTACGATGTATGCAAAGTGTGTAACTCTGGTTGTTTATTTGCATGGGTTTATTTTCGGAGATACTGAACCGTTCATTAAAGCGCTTTCACAATCACAAAGCTAAACTATTCAGGAGTGCTATAAGTTGCGCTAAATTTCACGAAGGTTGAGCAGTGATTGAAGAAACCTCAGATATTTTTAAAACTACGCTACCTGTGCAAAGCTGGGCCGATCCACTAGTAAATAAAATAAGTGAAATAAGATGCCGTCTAGTGTCGGCTTAACAAAGCTCAAATATTTTTCTACCCACGCATCGTAAAAAGTTCGTTATTTATTAAATACTATATCATCCTTTTAATACCACCATCCTTTACTCACCATTTTTTCTCTACTCAACTTCAAAAAGTGACTGAGGAAATTTTAATTATCAAGCACTGGCTACCCCCCCCTTCTTTTATAATCCATTAATTAAGAATATATACAGGGTGTCCGGTGGCGGATTATGATTTCAAAATGGAATAAAAATGAAGTATTTGACATAAAGTTTTAATAAAAGCTTGAAACTATAGAACAATAATGCGGATTTTACTTTTTAAAGATTATGACATAAATAAATGTCTTCCGTCGAGACGCACACACTGTTCAAAACGGAGCCTTGTATTCCGCGCCACACGCTGCAGTAAACTTGGTGCAATGGAGCCGATTTCTCGACGAATGTTTTCCTTCAAAGCCTCGAGGAGTACTGGGGGAGTTATTGTAAACTCTTCCTTTGAGGTAGCCCCATAGAAAAAAGTCAAGTGGACTTAAATCGGGAGATCTCGGTGGCCATGGGATGTCTCCAAAGTGACTTATGAGTTTTTGAGGGAAAGACTCCCTTAGCAAATCCATCGAAGCTCTGGCCGTGTGCGCAGTCGCACCATCCTGTTAGAACCACGTGTGCAATGAGAAGGATGGATGAGCACGAAGGTTCGGCGAGAAATAAACCGTTATCATGCGTTGATAATTCTCACTGTTGACGTTTGTAGACTGGCCACGCGCATTTTCGAAAAAAAAACGGTCCAATAATCTCATGAGTGGATAAGGCACACCAAACAGTTACTCTGGGGCAGTGTAATGGTTTTTGTGCTTCAGTCGAGGGTTGCGTTTTCTCGGAAACCAGTAACGGCAGTTTTGCTTGTTGACGTGGCCGTTTAAATGAAAGTGAGCCTCATCGCTCCAAATAAATTGGATTTACAGTGCAAAAACGCTCTAACATCGTTTCACAAAAAAAAAATTCGTGAAACATAGCAATTTTTACACGTGCAGTCTCTGGAGTCCTATACGAAAAACAATACAACATGTTGCGCGTGCCGTACAACAACGCGTTTCGAAGGCTTGTGGGGTTGCCCCGCTTCTGCAGTGCGTCGGGAATGTTCGCGGACGCGAGGGTTGATTGCTTCTTCGCTATCATGCGTAAAAGGTGTGCCTCGATGCGCGACAGGGTGTGGGCTAGCTCCAACAGCGTCTTGGCTATGATAGCTGCCAGGGTGGACTCGCCTTACTTACTCGCGTGTCCGCACTGCATGCTCACGCTGTGCGACATTGTATATAGATTGTATATAAATTGCAAATAAGAACTAACCCTAGCATCAAGCCTTTCTACTAACAACATTGAGTCTTAGTTACTTGTTTATTGAATTTTAATAAATAAAATAGTCATTTTCTTTAAGTTCTTGGACGATTTGAATTTTAAAAGGATGGGACTTCAAATCCTTTTTTAAAATTTCGTAAGTAATCGTTCTTGGAAGTCCCAGTGCGGCTGCCCTTTTCCGTATCGATAGTCGTGGATTTTCAAGTATACTTCTTTCAAGCAGTGCAATGTTTTCAGGTGTCCTTGAAGATCGACTATGCCCTGCCTGTGAGGTGTTCATAGCCGAAGCAGTTGTGCGGAATCTTTGGACCCAAGAACGAATTAAATTTACACTCGGTCCATCACTTAGCCTTCGAATACCGAAGTGGGAACAAAATTGTCGTCGAGCATTTACGTAGGAATCGTTACTCTTGAAAAACGCCTCGATAGCGAACGCGCGATGCTCACCCGACCACTGCGACATCGTGACTAACAAATCGGCACGATCACTGATTCCAACGATAAATCCGCCACCGGACACCCTGTATGTATGAAAATATAAGTGTTCATGTAACGTTTAGAGGAACTCTCATTATAACATCAACAGATGGTCACCCTACTTAAAAGGAGACACAGCCCACTAGTAAGTCATCCTTGTTCAGGACACTTTAGGACGCCAGAGCGCATTCCTGTTAAGATAGAAATTCCATGCTTAAACCATTAAGGCTGAATACGCGATGGAAGCTCAAAAAATTTAGTAACTGCTCCCGTTTTTCCAAAATTTCCCTTCACTACTCTGCTGAAAAGTACAGCGTGTTAGTTTGACGGCGATTGTTACTTCAATATTAATTCGTATATTAAAGTTTAATGCTTAATATCCACCATATGAAATAAACAAAAAGATTAAAACCGCTTTAGATGAGAAAAACTTACTTTCTCCATCAGATGGAAAACTGTGGTTATCTACACTAGCCTAGCGCACACACTCCTACCCGTATAATGTCTCACCCACACACAGAGAACAGCGGGCGCGTCATGTGACCATCTAGTCTTGCGCACACTTGCTCGTGGCCGTATAAACCGCACTATGACAGCAATGCAAAAATTTTTTGAATTTCGCGGCTATGTTTGATTTTTCTTTGAACTTATCGCCGCACCTGGTGAGGCTGTGGTCTTAGTAGCCTCGTATTTCAATCCAGTATTAAATATGGGGTAGTGTAATTCAAACATTTTCAAGTAAAAAGATTGATGGATGTAAACAAAGCTAGAGAGGTTTGCCAGGATCGTACGAAGTGGCGATCGATAGTCTCTGCCTACCCCAATGGGAACTAATGGCGTGAGAATATGTATGTAAAAAATCTATCTCTATTAATTAACATCGACGATTATAACAAAACTGTCGTCCTAAATAATCAGCTACCGCTATTTTTGTTTTACTTTACATCTCTGCCTCCCCAATGGGAAGTAACGGCGCGAGTATGTATGTAATGTATGTACTTCATGAGCGTAAGATAATAAAATTAAAAACAAATAGAGACCCTCGAAACGATGCATTTACGTGGCATAAAATAAAGTGCGCAAGAGATACCTATTCATTCATTAACCGACATCGAAATTGGAGGAGTTCTTGGTGTTTACTAAACTCTCTCGGGGCTAAAGGGCTCTAAACGGGTGTATCTGTACTCTATCACAGTTAACTAAAGAATACGAATAAAAATAACTCACCCCGTTTTGATTGACAGTGGCAGATCCGGGCTATCACCTTTATTTGCGCAAAACGCAGAACATTTTGAGAATTAACATTATAAAACACCAACACTGAACTTTGCTGGTTCGTGTACGCCATATTTACTCAACACAATCACAACACAAGATACTAAAACTGAACTCACACTCCGAAAATTAATGCGAAAAATCAAAGTGACATCCAATCATAAGCGACACAAACACAATGAGCTACAAAACAAACAACAACTAACTTAGTACTAATACTGTTCCTTTGATAAAATGCCGACAAGCCCGCCCGACTTGATACATGCAGATTTTGAATTTCGCGGCGATCGATGTTTACGAATTATGATTTTTTCTCTGAACATACTGCCGCATTCCAACGCAGTATTAACTATGGGGTAGTGTTATTCAAATTTATCATGTCAAATAATAACATGTAAAAAATAAGAAGATATTAGAAGCTAAGTTCGATTGATTACTTTACTGGCCTTGATTTGATTTGGCCGCCGGTTAAGGGTCACGGGGTCGCAGCTGTCAGCTGAGTTGCCCGCCTTGTCATCGCGTTTCACGCATACATTGAGCGTGTTGGTGTCAATAGTACTACTTTCTTAGTGCAAATTTTAACAAAATTTGAAAAAAAATAAGTGTGTTTTTTTTCAACGAATTCTGCCTCTATACGTGATAATTAATCATACTTTTCAAGGAAAACAGTCATTACAATTACACCCTGTATACCTGCCCAGGAGAATGAAGAATATTGTATCAAGTTACGTTAAAATCCGTCAAGTAGTTTTTGTTTCCATAAAGAACATACAGACAGACAAAATTTTAACTGTTCGTTTTATGCCATCAGTATCGATCACTAATCACACCCTGATAGTTATTTTGAAAATATATTTCATGTACAGAATTGATCTCTCCGTAGATTTATATTATAAGTATATAGATAGATAAGGGAAATTAAACTTACAAGACGTTTCACTACACCGTGCAAATACACGGCGGACCACTGGTGTTGTGCAAATAAAATACACACATATACTCACGAATATAAATCCCTAAAAGGGGTTCAGAATCAGAAAATTCCTCAGCCACTTTTGGAAGTTAAGTGGGGAAAATATTGTAAACTTAATGTTGTTGGTAATGGGTCTCAAACCACATCGCCCAAAAATTACTTAAAAAGCCCCAATACCCTTAATCGCCTCTTACGACTACTCATGGGAAGAAATGGGGTAGTGCTATTCTAAGCCGACAGTACACAGCGAATAAACTGCTTTAACATTAAGTTAGTTTCCTCACCGTTAAAGATCATGATAAATGAAATATCATTCGAAACACAAAATTTAAGGCACACTCTTTGTTCAACAATATTTTCCATTGTAAAAATCGCCGAGGACTCAAATCAAAACTATCACCAACAAAAAATGTAGTTTAAAACAAATTAAATGACAGATCCCGCTCAAATTTTGCGCGCTAAATCAGTACCTACAGTAATACTTACAAAAAGACTTATTCGTGTACGCCCGACTCATGATTAAAGTCCAGCCGGGGGATAGCATGAGGCATGTGAGAGTCTCTGAGATGAGGTGAGGGCTATGTCACCGTTCAAGGGCGTATTGGCCGCCATATTCCAACCAAAAGTCGTAACTCTTAACATCTGCAGCATTGATAAAAAATTTCGTCCTGCTCAGCAGACTTAACATTAATTTTGATGTTATCGTTATGACAGAATGCTGGCTCAATGACTGTACGATAGTAGGTCACATAGACGGGTACTCTTCATACAGAAGCACTATAAAAATTAACTCTTAACATCTGCAGCATTGACAAAATTTTTGACGATTTTATCGTCCTGCTCAGCAGACTTAACATTGATTTTGATGTTATCGTTATGACAGAATGCTGGCTCAATGACTGTACGATAGTAGGTCAAATAGACGGGTACTCTTCATACAGAAGCACTATAAAAATAAACAAGGCGGGAGGGGTAGTGATATACGTCAAATCACATCTTGAAGTCACCACGCACGAACAAAACTGGTCTTAAGCCAACTGTCTATTTGCTGTAATTAACAACAACACCCCCATTTTTGGAATTTACCGGTCCCCATCTTTTAGAGATTTACTACTCTGTGTAAAAAGTATCGGGAATATGTCAATGAAAAGACCCGCGTAAAAGAGGTCGTTCGAATTTTTTTACTGCATGTTGGTAGCACTGTACTGATTTAGCGCGCAAAATTTGAGCGGGATCTGTCATTTAATTTGTTTTAAACTACATTTTTTGTTGGTGATAGTTTTGATTTGAGTCCTCGGCGATTTTTACAATGGAAAATATTGTTGAACAAAGAGTGTGCCTTAAATTTTGTGTTTCGAATGATATTTCATGTGGTGAATCACTAAAAATGTTGCGAAATACCTACGGCGAATCGTGTATATCGAAAACAAGGGCTTATAAATGGTATAAGGCTTTTAACGAAGGCCGAGAAGTAGTAGAAGACTTGCCTCGTTCTGGTAGGCCTTCAACCGCTACGACCAAAGAAAACATCGACAGAATCAAGAAGCTAGTGCTCGAAAATCGAAGTATGTTTCTGAGAGAGTTGGCTTGTGAGTAGAGGTGAGTTGGAACAGGCTAAAACAGATACCTGTTGTAACAGTTTCTGTTCCAGAAAAACAACAGTTCCAAAAACCTGTTACTATGTAACAGGCTGTTTCTTTTCATTTAAAGCAGAACAGTTTGTGGCTGGAAGACTGTTATGTGTCTGTTCTGTTATGCTTGGAACAAGCTCGTAACTCTTCTATCATACTGAGATAGAAAGAGATAACTGCACATTTTGGAACATTCTCATAACTTTTCTTTCATATGGTGATAGAAAGAGAAACCAGAACATTTTGGAACAAGCTCGTAACTCTTTTATCATATCGAGATAGAAAGAGATACCAGCACATTTCGGAACATGCTCTATGCTTTTCTATCTAATATATAAGAAAGGAGATAGCAGATCAATTTATAATTGGTTTTGTTTCTCTCTTCTAACCCTAACAAATGGAACAGAAATAGGTAAGGTTGTTTTCTATATGGGATTTGTTTACAATTTTTAATGAAGTTAGGACAATCGGTCTCTTTTAGCCAAACTAATGAAACAGCTACTAAACTCTTAAATCCGAGTTTATTATATCCTAAGAAATCAATTTATTATTTATTTATTATAACTTACAATTAAAAACTTACATCTAAACAATGTGTCTCACAAAACTATTTACACGGATTGACTGTGAAATCGGTCTCATAAATTAATTTGAATGTGAGTTGGGCTTTTAACTTGGAGAATCTAGTTGGATTCTATAATACTTTTGATGTTTGATACGATGCCATTTCGTGTGGTTTGGATAAATGTGTTCAAATACCATATCAAATATCTGCTATCTCTATTCTTATATATTAGACAGAAGAGCATAGAGCATGTTCCGAAATGTGTTGGTATCTCTTTCTATCTCGATATGATAAAAGAGTTACGAGCTTGTTCCAAAATGTTCTGGTTTCTCTTTCTATCGCGATATGAAAGAAAAGTTAGGAGAATGTTCCAAAATGTGCAGTTATCTCTTTCTACCTCAATATGATAGAGGAGTTACGAGCTTGTTCCAAGCATAACAGAACAGACAACAGTCTTCTAGTCACAGTCTGTTCTGTTTTGTATCCTGTTACAAAAAGCACAACAGGTATCATTGGAACAGGTAACATTCTATATAGAAATCTGTTCCAGACTGTTCCGGATAGATACCTGTTATATTTATCTGTTACGATAAATACGCATCACCCCTACTTGTGAGGTGAACATATCTTTTGAGTCCGTCCAGAACATTCTCATTGACATTTTAGGCATGAAAATGAAACGCGTCGCCGCTCGACTAGTTCCAAAAGAGCTCAATTTTGTTCAAAAAGCGCAGCGAAAGCATGTCGCTGAAGACATGGTTTCCCGAGCTTCTACGGATCCGACCTTTATGAAACGTATAATAACTGGCGACGAGACATGGGTTTATGAGTACGACATGCAAACAAGCCAACAGTCTTCAGAATGGCGTCTTGAAAACGAGCCAAAACCCAAAAAACCGCGGCAAAGTCGCTCCAAAATCAAGGTGATGCTGACAGTTCTTTTTGACTACCGTGGTGTGGTTCACTCCGAATTCCTTCCAGAGGGAGAAACAGTGGATAAAGAATATTATTTAGGCGTCATGAAGCGTTTGCGTGAGAGTTTCCGCCGAAAACATCCAGATTTGTGGCATCACAACTCATGGATGCTGCACCATGATAATGCACCATCACACACAGCCATTATAGTGAAAGAGTTTTTAGCGAAAAATTCAACAAAAGTTCTCGACCAAGCACCGTATTCACCTAATATGGCTCCGTCTGACATTTTTTTATTTCCCAAGTTAAAATTACCACTTCGAGGAAAACGTCTTGAGTCGATAGAAGCCATAAAAGAAAATTCGCTGAATGAGCTAAAGGCCATACCGCAAATAGCCTATGAAAAATGTATGGAAGACTGGGTGAAGCGGTGGAGATGTTGTATTGCAAGCGATGGGGCCTACTTTGAAGGCGATAAAATAAATTTAGATGAATAATTTGTATTTTTTGTTTTATTGACAAAGTCCCGATACTTAGTACACAGAATGTATAGAATGCTTAGCTGGCGAAATCAACTCCTGTCCCCACAAATCTAGTTTGATTATTGCAGGAGATATCAATATTGACCTGCTTTCTGAACCAAATAAAAACAGGCAGAGTGAATAGGTACATGTGCCTCATGGCTGAGTGTGTTTTTTTAATTTTAACTGTTATGTGTAGTTCTTAGTATAAAAGTGTGATAGATAGGCCACTCTGCATGAGAGGCGGTTGCGCCTCCACTGAGCTTTATGAACATGTCCAAAGTATCACTTCTTTCTCACTGTGCTGCCACATAGTTTGGTTCCGACCCACTTCTTCATTGGCAGCAATCGATGTACCGTAAGTTTTGCGCAGTGCACCGCTTTACTGTCAGGCATACATTGTGGAAGACTCAACTTGTTCTTGCATATTTACTAGCCTTACGCTTATGAATAACTTGTGTAGTGTCGGTTTATAATAGCACTAACCCATTTCTGCCCACAGGTGTCATAAGAGGCAACGTAAAGTATTGGGCTTTTTAAGTAAGAGAACCATCACCAACAACCACTTAGAGATGCAAAGCTATATAGAAGGATTAGAAGAAATCATAGAGTTAAGTAATGAAAATATCAAAACAGTAGAAACACTATCTAGTTTTTGCAATAAGTGTGAAAGTGTAAGTACTGTCATAAATGATGTATCTCCTGAAAATAGAAATAATATGGTTCAGCCCACTTTTGCTTACAATAGAGGTGTGTCGACTCAGAGGACTTTAGTCTTCTCCGATTCTCTTGGTGTTAACATTGGCCATCATTTAAACAAAGAATTAGACCAATGTATTTTAAATACTTGTATGCCCGGAGCAAGTTACACTCAAATAATAGATACCATTTTAAAAGAACAATATGACTCCAATACTACTTTAGTTATTTTAATTGGTTCAAGTAATAAGGTGAATCCAAGTGACTTAAAGAAATCATTTGACAAATTGGTCAATTTAAATGTTAGAAAAATAATTATAAGTGACTTCCTATATTCCAAGCATCTTAGCTATAAGGTTAATACTAGGATTTATAAACTAAATATGTTGCTATATAATTTGACCTTGGGATATAGGCAAAAAATTGTTAATTTTAATATAAATAATTATATTAAGAATCCATTAATGACTAAAAGTACCTTGAAAGTACCTGACCATTCTAAAAAACGTCTAGCTATGTTACTAGCTAGTAATATTATATACAACAATGTTATTAATTTGAATAACATAACTATTTCAACTGACTTGGATGCAGTTATTAGTACATGTACTAATGTATCTGCAAATTTAGCTTTAAACTAGGTAGTAAGACAAAGGAAAAGGCATACATTTCTCTAGTTCATCAGAACATACAGAGCCTTTCCTGCAAACTATTAGAATTAGAGTTATTCATTAATAAGTACAATGCCAAAATACTTTGTTTAACAGAACACTGGTTAAAATCAGAACAAATGAAGTTTAGTTTAAAGAATTACACAGTGGGCAGTTGTTTTAACAGAGAGTCCATAATGTGTGGGGGTAGTATGATACTATTATATGTAGACATTAAATTTAAAGAAAGAAAAGACATCTGTAGACTCTCTGTTGAACAACATGTAGAAATCTCATGCATTGAATTGAGCAAGTATATAATTTTGTGTGTATATCGCCCACCCAAAGGTAACTATGACATCTTTGAAGCAGCGATGGAAGATGCTTTGGGGATGGCTTCCCGCAGCTCCAAAGAGGTTGTAGTTTGTGGGGATTTCAATGTCGACTTGTTGGGTGAGGGTCTAGTAAAGGAGAGAATATTAACATTTTTTCAATCATTTAATCTTCTAAATGTATTTAATGAGCCAACCCGAATTACCTCGACCTCTGCAACATGTTTAGATAATATTTATTGCAATTGTGATTACTCCGGTCACTTTCTTTTTGATTGCATTACCTCAGACCACAAGGGTCAATTTATAAATTTAGAATTTACCATTGAAAAGAAAAAGTCAATAGTATGTAGACAGATAACTGAAAAAAAACTTAGCTTATTTGAAAATAATATTAGGTCTAGCATCAGCCCCCCAATGAGAAGCAGTGAATCATTAGAGAATTGTCTTTCATTCATCAATGAGCTAAAAACAGAATTCAACAAAATCTTTAAAACTAAGGTAATACTGTGTAATACAAAATGCTCTTTCGCTGAATGGGCCACCGCTGGAATTAGAATAAGTAGAGATCACCTGTATAACATTTATAGAGAAAAGTCCTATAACTTCAACCAAGATTTTATTATTTATGTGAGAAATTATTCAAAAATTTTCAAAAAAGTTTGTGGTGAAGCTAAATCTAGATGCATAAAACATAAAATTAAGAATTCTTCTAACAAGAGTAAGACTGTCTGGAAAATAATTAACAGTGAAACTGGAAAACTAAAGTCCCCACATGATCTCAATTTATTATTAGATAATGAACTGATACAGTCCAGATCACAAATTGCTGACATTTTTGAAAATCATTTTATAAATACCCCCACTCAGACAACAGAGAAATTAAATTCATGTCCCCAGAAAGCTCTTGAGTTGTTGGAACAAAATGTTACCAAAACAACAGCACAGTTTTCTTTCAAGTATGTTGACAGTAATGATATAATTAAAAATTTTAAAACTATTAATCTTAAAAAAACCGAAGACATAACAGGAATGTCAGTTTTCGTCATAAACAGAATAATAAATATAATCGCTCCCCATTTAACGATACTTTTTAATAAATGTATAGATATAGGAGAATTTCCAGACTGTATGAAGTTAAGTAGGCTCATCCCACTACATAAATCAGGAGATAGTCAGGACTTTACCAATTATAGGCCTATTTCTATTTTACCAGTTCTCAGTAAAGTTTTTGAGAAAATCATGTCCAACCAAATGCTTTCATATTTCAACAAACATAATATATTCCATGACGAGCAATATGGTTTCACCAAAGGTAGGTCTACTGTAGATGCAGGAGTGTCACTAATGAAACATATTTTTAATTCATGGGAAAACTCCCGGGATGCGTTAGGTATATTTTGTGACCTCACAAAAGCTTTTGATTGTGTAAAAAAAGAAATAGCGTTGATTAAACTTAAATATTACGGTTTTGACGAGCAAGCACTGAAATTAATGGCATCATATCTTAATAAAAGAACTTTAAAGGTTGATATTAATGGAACCACGTCGGAAGGATCGGAAATAGAGATGGGCGTTCCTCAAGGTTCTATACTTGGCCCATTACTGTTTCTGATTTACATTAATGATTTACCATTTATGGTACAAACGTATTCTGAGATAGTTATGTTTGCAGATGACACATCTTTAATATTTAATGTAGCGAGATCCTCTACATCTCTTGACGACGTAAATAAAGCTATCTCACTGGTTTTGCATTGGTTTACTGTAAATAACCTGGTTCTGAATGCCAAAAAAACTAAATGTATTAAATTTACTTTACCGAATGTTAGGCAAGTTGATAACAATATTGTTATTGATAGTGAAAGAGTAGAATTAGTGAAAGAGACAAAATTCCTAGGGATAATAATCGATTCTAAGTTGCAATGGGGACCCCATATACTAACACTTTCTAAAAGGCTGAGCTCAGCAGCGTATGCCGTGCGTAAGATTAGAGAAATAGCAGACATAGAAACAGCTCGCATTGTGTATTTCAGTTATTTTCATAGTATTATGTCGTACGGTATTTTATTATGGGGTAAAGCGGCTGATGTTCATAAAGTTTTTGTCTTACAAAAGCGAGCTATCCGATCTATTTACATGTTGAGGTCGAGGTATTCGTTGCGCGAAAAATTTAAAGAAATTGGCATTTTAACTGTTCCTTGCCAGTACATATTTGAGAATTTAATGTTTGCCAAAAAGAATATAGGCCAATTTAGTAAAGTTAGTGATAGGCATAATGTTAATACTCGAAATAAGGAGAAACTTAACGTACCGAAGTGGAGACTTAATAAAGTAAGTACCTCCTTTATGGGACTATCCCTGAAAATGTTCAACAAACTTCCTTCTGACATATTGGAATTGCCTGTGGCATCTTTTAAAAAGGCAATTAAAACCATGCTTTTAAAGAAATCTTACTACAGTGTTCAAGATTTTTTAAACGACAAGGACCCAACGCGCACATGACCGTGTCCGTAAAGCTATAAATCTTCCCTCGTTATTCCTAGGAATAATTGTCTGGTGAGGATTTTTCTTCTCACGTTATGTGATTGGTTTTTTGTGATGGACAATTTATTCTAAATATGTCAAACTAGCGTTTGGTTTTGTCGCATAGAAAATCTTTTATAAAGTAAAAACATGTTAATAAACTAAAATTGTACAAACCATGTTTTGAAAAAATGAAAAAATGTGAATGTAAAGAGTTTCTTTGTTGCTTCTTCTCTTTACGAACACCTTCCGAAGCAACGGACTAATGATAAATTTAAAAAATTTGACGTTCAAAAAATGTTAGTTTTTAACTTAATTTTGAAAAATAAACTTTTTGACTTTTTTTTTGAACCTCTATATAGAATAGAATAACTCTTTATTGTACATCAAACATAAATTTACAAAAAAAAATATCATACAGTATACAGTGAGGTACAATCGGCGGTCTTATCGCTAAAAGCGATCTCTTCCAGACAACCTTTGGAAGGTGAGATCGGTAATATACAATCCTTTCAGCGCTTAACTTCCAAAAGTGGCTGAAGTATTTCTAATTCTAATACTGAAGCTCTGGCTACCCCCTTTTATAATGTATAATCTTCGAAGGGGTGGCAATGGCATTAATATACTTCTGAACATCTTCTGGCTATCACGGTGGTCATTCCACTAAAGATGGTTTTGTTGTACAAATAAATAATAATAAATCTGAATAGATAAACTGGCTTAAATAGTTTAAATTTTATATGATACGAATGTAAATACATATGCGCCAGACGAATAAGTCGTTAGTATCACGTCACTCACTGCGCTGCCATATTGTTTGGTTCCAACCCGCCCCCTGATTGGCAGTCGTCTCGGTGTGTCGTAAGATTTGCGCCGTGCACCGCTCTACTGTCATCCATATATTGTGGAAGACTGAACTTGTACTTGGATATTTTCTAACCTTAGGCTTATGAATAAATACGAGGGGCATGCCAAAAGAAACTAGATACTCAACAATTATAAAATTTATTCTTTATTACAAGTATCGATCTTTTCAAAGCATTCACCCTGAGCACGTATACACTTTTCCATACGTCTGAACCAATTGGAAAATACCTGTGACCACTCTTCTTTAGATACCTCAGAAATCTCGAAATTATAGGCAACCAGCGCATCTTCTTTGCTTTCTTTTGGAAACAAGTTAAAATCACAAGGCACTAGGTCAGGGCAATATGGCGGGTGAGGGAGAATTGACTCATTTTTCGAGTTGAAAAAGTCTGGTGTTCTGGCAGACGTGTGCAGCGCCGCATTGTCGTGGTGCCAGAGAAGGTGCCGGATTCCTGACTTCGGTCGCTTGTCACACCAAGCTGATATTACTGTTATAGCACAAACTGTCACATACCATTCGAAATTAACCGTTCTTTCATTCTCTAGCACAACAGTAGCAATATGACCCGTTTTGCAGAAAAACGAGGCGACCATTTGTTTCTGTGTGCTTCGTGCACGGCGACATTTCTTTGGCTCGCTTTCAAAGCACCATACAGTCGACTGTCGCTTTGATTCGGGAGCATAGTTATATAGCCATGTTTCGTCACCAATCAGTATATCATATACGTTTTTTTCTCGCCTCCGTTGAATTTATCTATCATGAATAGGCACCACTCCACCCGACGGTCTTTCTGCTCATCGGTAAGTTTGTGCGGCACCCATCTCAAACAACGTTTACGGAGAGAAAGGTGGTCGTGAATTATGGTTTGCATTGCTGCTAATCCAATTCCTAGTTCTCGCTCTAGCTCTACATATGTAATTTTTAGTGTAAGGTTGTGTAGTTAAGGTTGGTGTGTAAGTTTTTCGACGGCACGAACGTTTTCTTGCGTGACCGCGGTTGGCGGCCGTCCTGTCTTCGCCTCTATTAAATTCAGCAAACCAATTGAATACTGTTGCTCGGGAACAAGCAGACTCACCAAAAGTAGCGCGAAAATCACGTCGATTGAGCTACATTGTTGCTAGTGAATTCCCGCCAGATTCTCGGAAAAATGATGCTCATTCAAATAAAAAATAAATAAAAGAAGTGTGTTCTATATTCAAATATGTCAATAAAAAACCAGCCTATAAGATGGTGTACAGTTTGCCAGTGTCAATTAAATGAGAAAAGAGTATCTAACTTCTATTGGCATGCCCCTCGTAGCTGTGTAGTACCAACAACCTTCATTTTACAAACCTATCAGCACTTCACTTCCAAAAAAACAGTTTTGTTCTGAATATGAAGCTATCTCTATCGTATCGAAGAATACTTTGCCTGATTGAAAGGTATAATTTCCTCAGGTGATGTATAACAAGTTAAAAAAAGCTAAAAATCTGAATTCATTAAACTATTTACACAAAACACGTAATTTTTTGCAAGTGTTTGAAATATTACCGAATATTGACTTATTATTTACTATAGTGCCGGCTTTGAGCATCACTACCCCTCTCTAACCACGAGAGAGGTATTTTAAGTTGTTATTTGGCGATACGGTTGGAGACCCATCACCAAATATACTTTATTTCTACCAACTTGTCACCTACCAACTTCCAAACGTGGCTGATGAATGAGTTTCTAGCTCTGAAACTCTGGCGACCCCTTTTTGTGATTTATAGCCGTGTGTATATGTATAGTACTATGCATGTATTTCAGTTAAAATTATTATTTGATTCGGAATTTCGGAAATAAACTTCTGGACACACGGAGAATCAGACAGACAGACAGACATGATGAAACTAGAAGGGTTTCGTTTTTCGGCCACAAAGCACTAAAAACGGATAACAGTTTAGTTAAAATTTAGAGGTATATTGCTACTTCATTGATCAAGAAAAGGCGTATGATAGGGCGGAAAGAAAGTGTTTGTGGGGGGTATTATCCAACTAAGGTTTGGGGAGTCATCTTATACATGCATTCGTATCACTATGAGGATTCTAGTGACTCACTGACTGGCTTGGAATCTTCAAGGGTATCAGACAGGGATGCGTAGCTGCTTCGTGGCTCTTCAATTTGTTAATGGATGACTGTTTGACATAGTTATGAGAGTGATTATGGACTAAGAATTATATAGATTCATTATTAAATGCCTCTTGTGTGCTGACTACTGCTGACGACCAAGTGCTACTTGCATCATCTGCGGAAGAGTCGCAAGAGATGATGAATATTGCATGCGAGTCTTATGTAAGAAGGGAATGAGGGTGAATGTGGATAACACCATAAAGATGGTTTTTGAGAGACAGGAAGATGTGACAGATTGCGTGATTGCGATTGATGGTAAGAATAAGACTGTGGAATAGGTTTGTAGTGGAGTTTGTATATCTGGGAAATTTGTTTACAAGAGATGGAAAATGTGATGAAGACATTTAAAGCAGAGTGAGAAGGGTAATGCGGTAAATGGAGCAATGAAGTGTATTGACTAGTCAATCGATGTCTGAAAAGGATCGAATGGCTGTGCATAATGCTGTTCTTGTTCCCACGCTTACATAAGGAACGAATTTTAGGTGTGGCAGAAGAAGCATGAGAGCAGATTGACTGCAGTAGAGGTAAGGTCCCTCAGAAACAAATGTAATGTGATCGAGTGAGAAATAGTGTGGTTCGTGAAACATGTGGTGTTAAAGATGATATTGTAAGAAAGATAGAAAAAGGAATGTTAAGATGGTTTGGGCACATAGAGAAGATGGATGATAATAAATTGGTGAAGAGATTTATAGAGCTAATGTGAATGGTAATGTTTGTTTACTAACCAATGTTAGTGAGGACGACCACGAGGACACACTTGGACCAAATTGTGAGTGCTCAAAAAGGCAGGCGTCCGAAGTATGAAGAATAAAATAGCAAGTATGAAAAGATTAATGGGTGTAATCGAAGCTAGAGAGGTTTGCCAGGATTGTACGAACTGGCGATCGATAAGTCTGCCTAGCCCGATGGGAACTAATGGCGTGAGCATATGTTTTGTTATTTTATAATTTATCCATGCTAGTGAAAAAAATTATGTATAAATATTTTCGTAATTGCTTTTAAAAGTAAATATTTTATTTGTTACTCCACCCAATAGGTCAAGTAATAAAACCCACATATGGATCAAATGTAAAATGCAAGATTTGATTACAGAAAATGGGACAGGTTAGTAGCTTAAAAAAAATGCAATTAACAATATGGCATATAATAAATACACATACATATTACAAAGATCAAATAGCTTAAGAGTAAGAACAATTTAATGAATTGGGTATGGGATTCTAATATTTTATTTAATATAATACACATATAAGTAACATCACAAACAAAAAACATACAAATGTTGCCTTCATAGTGGTTCAAACCTGCCATCTTTGAACCCAGAAACTAGTCATAACATAAACGTTCACGCCGCCGTTTATCCCCGAAGGGGTTGGCGGAGGTACCAATACTCCTGAACTCACATGGCAAGCGCCATCTAGTTTCCAGAGAAGGTACCCACGTTTTGCTTAGACAGTGTACTCACGTGATAGGGGGCAGGCCTATCGCCGTTTTGTACGAATACACTGTCACATGACTAAGTACAACTCAGCCATGTGGGTTTCCTCACGATGTTTTCCCTCACCGTTAGCAACCATGATAAATTAACCACACATATGACTTTAGAAAAGACAAATTGGTGTAGGCTCGTCCCAGGATTGGAACTCACGCCCTTCTGTTTTTCGGGCGGGTGTTCTACCCACTGGACGTGCACTGGACTATCATGCATGTCGCACTATGAAACTAGTCACTTATCAATTAAGCCATGCACAATGCACATCATACTGTTTTTAAGAACATTCAATTTGTTTTATATGTTACCTTACCATTGACAAGGTTTCAAATAGAAATCTATATGAAACAATCCTTTTTTCTTTAAATTCATTCAAGAGGTTATTTTAGTAGATTCAACAAATTTCTGTGTAGTATCGGTTTAGAATAGCACTACCCCATTTCAATCCATTGGTGTAAGAGGCGACTAAGGATATTGGGTCTTTTAAGGGATTTATGGGCAATGTGGTTGGAGACCCATCACAAACAACCTTTATTTTACCATCTTTTCTTCACTCAACTTACAAAAGTGGCTGAGGAATTTCTTATTCCGAGGCTCTGGCTACCCCTTCTAGGGATTTATAGCCGTGAGTATATGTATGTATGTATTCAAAAAATATACATGTATGAATTGGCTCCTCACAGCTTGCTTTTAGTGCCCATCAAGTAGTTTGACCTTACTCCCTCTACTCTCGATAGAGTGATTAGGTTATAACACCTGGCTTAACATGCCCTCTGAAGAATGTAATAATCTTTATATTCAGATAACCATGTGAATGAATTTGTGTTTTTTCCATGTGGACTAGAATAGCGCTACCCCATTTCTTCCCTTGGGTGTTGTAAGAGGCAACTAAGGCTATTGGGGCTTTTTATGTGATTTTTGGGTGATGTGAATGGAGACCCATCACCAAAATTATTTACTCTACAATATTTTCTCCACTTAACTTCCACAATTGGCCGAGGAATATCCTATTCCAAAGCTCTAGCTACCCTGTCTAGGGCTTTATAGCTGTGAGTATGTATGTATGATATGTGAACTAACTCCCCAAGAGTATAACCCAAAGAACATTTTACAAGAAGTATATGTAATGTAAGGCTGTGTGATAAATACTGAGTGAGAAATACTGTGATCCGTGAACGAGTAGGTTTGAAAGATGACGTAGTATGCAAGATAGAAAAAGGAATGTTGAGGTGGTTTGGGCACATAGAGAGGATGGATGAAAATAAAGTAGCGAAAGAGATATATAGAGCCAATGTGGATGGGAATGTTAGTAGAGGACGGCCTCGTAAAATGTTTCTCGACCAGATAGAAAACGTTCTTATAAAGGCGGGGGTCCGAAGTGAGAAGAATAAAAGAGCATGTATAAGAAGAATAATGAATGTAAGGGAAGCAAGAGAGGTTTGTCAAGATCGTACTAAGTGGCGATCGATAGTCTCTGCCTACCCCAATGGGAATAATGGGCGTGAGTATAAGTAAGTAAGTAACATTTTACCACCCAGGTTTTTAGCCACATTTTTAACTAGTAGGCCATGGAGGCAGAAACCACCTGCTCAGATATAAATAATTTATAAAATTCTCAGGTTACAATTGTAAAAAAAAGTTAAATATATTGACATATCACATTAATGAAGTTAGCCCCTAATAAGTTAGTAGTAAGGGATAGTAACATGATGACATATTTATATACAGATGTAAATTACATCCAAGACTAAGAAATCTACATTCATAATATAAATTAATGCTCTCAGAAAGATTTGAACCAGGGACCTCTGAATCCAGAAACTATTCACCTACCAACTAGGCCATGGACTTCATCAAACTCCAGCTCCAATCAGAAAGCTGGGGGTTAAAACACCCCTCTCAATATTTTCGTTATTGACTGATGAATTAAACACAAATCTGTTGAAAATACACTTTTGGGAAGAATAAATTCACCTAAGGGCTTTACTTTGCCCATAAGATAAATGAACAAAATAATGATTTGTTTTAAATTTACTTCTTCATGAAAGATATTTGCTTGTTATTCATCTAAAAAGCTATTTGAAAATATGTACTTAGTATCCAAGTTCCTGTTTTAGTCAAGTGCGGGTCCAGCCATATCCAGCAAGATAGGCAAGTCCACAACCCTAATTGACCTATGGCCACACACTTTAATCAGGGCACAATCAGGGCTGCGCATCAGAAGTCAAAGCCTCTGCCTACTACTTTGTTAAATACTAACATAGGCTAAGTTTTACTAATATTATATGGGCCTTGTTGCCTGAAATAAATTATTTATTATTATATTATTATTTAATGGTCTATTTGGCTTAAGCTGATAGGATGATGATACTAACTCTATAGTCAAGAGATTTTTAGGTGCCTATGCCCACAACCTATTTGGAGGGCTAGATACGCCCCTGGTTTTAATATCACAGAAACTTCCAACAGACAAAAAGAAACGGATGTGAGTAATTGTTTAATAAAGCCAAATAACCTATACCCAAACTATAATGCTACTCACAATAACAGTAGTTAGTTGGAGACCTATCACCAAAAACCTTTATATCACCATCTTTTCCCCACGCAACTTCCAAAAGTGGCTGAGGAATTTTTAATTCCCTAGCTCTGGCTACCCCTTCTAGGGATTTATAGCCGTGAGCATATGTGTGTATGTATGTATGTATAACAGTATTCATACATTGTATTCATCCTGGTATTATAACACTGTTTAAATGTAACATTTTAGTTGTGAATTAATATCATGTCAAGGTAAAATCAAATATGCAAATATTTTCCTTTACTTTGGTTACTTGCATTAATGTGTTTATTAAAAAAAAACTTTAATGGACAAGGTTACAAGAGGCCTTTCTACCACAACTATCACTCAATTTACTAAGGACATCAGAAGGGCAAGCACGAGCCGTGTTTAAACTAGTTATCGCGTGGGATAAAGCAGCCATCTCTTACGCACTTACTTAGTATTGTATACTGCCATCTCATTCTAACTGTTATCGTGTCGATAAAATAGCGCTCGTGCTTGCTATACAGATCTGTAAGTCTCAAACTGTTGATACATGCATACATATGATAACTCATGTATACAATACTAAGATTTACTCCCACAATTTAGGTAAGCAAAGACAATTGATGGTCTCTAAGTATAATTCTAAAAATCCTCTTGCACTTCATTCACATATTTGTTTGGGAATTCCTTACAGTTTGTCAACAAATAATAGAAACTTAGTACAGAAAGAAGCAAAAAAGAACTATAGATGTTTTTACATGTTTTTATTAAATTTTTATGTACATTTTTCAATTTTAACAACTGAGATAGGATGAAACATAAACTTAGGAATGATATTGTAATGTAATGTATAGGGCTGCATTAATAAATTTCAACTAGCTACATATTCATTTTAATGTACATCTTTCAATACTGAGTGCTTAGCTGATATTATCATCTATTTAATGTTTTAATGAAATAGTTTGACCACCAATTTTGATGAGATTATACAATCACAAGGGTCATTCTAACAGAAAATATAAAAATATTCACAACTTACTGTAGACAAAATAAATAGAGCTAGTACTTTAAATTGCATCAACTGCATCAGCTTCATCTTCAGAACTGACATCATCTCCAAATTCAATGTCCTCGTCAAGACCATCTACAGAGTAGACCACGGTCTCATTGATGCGTACGGTTTCAGGGAATTCTCCGTACGTTTTCAAATTCCTAGCTTCATCTGGTGTGTACTTAAGAATTACATCAGCTTTTGCGTCTTGGTAATCTCGAAGTCCAATAAGTATTATGTCTCCTTGATTTATCCATACTTTTTTTCTTAACTTTCCTCGAATATGACATAGGCGCTTGATGCCATCGAAGCACATGGCCTCCAAGCGGCCATTACCGAGCATCTTTGTGACTTGGGCGTACTCTTGTCCATCTTCCTTGAAAACCAACTCACGTTTTTCAGTCTCGTTTTCGTTTTTTCCCCTTCTCCGGTTTTTACCTCCTTTTCCTTTGTTTTTCGGCATGTTTTATATAATCTTGAGCACAAACATATACAATTAAACTATGAAAATCTCGTAAACCTAACTGCAAAATTTGCAGATTTGACTCATTTGACAATTAACAACTCAGTCATGTCAGTATGTCATTGACATTATGTCAATCATTTGACTTGAATGGCAATCTAGTTGATTGGTTTGATTGCTCTTGCTACAATATTGAGCCACCAACATAGCGTAGAATGAAACGCGGCACCAAACCAAGGTCGATTGTAAAAGGGTCCTTTCACAGAGGTAAATAATGCATTTTTTTGTAAATCGCACTTTTATTTTAAAATCTTATAGGGAATCTTCGTCTAAGAAGGAAAGAAAAACATTAAGAACCATTTACTTATTCTGCGTCTTCCAGATGGCGACTCTCGATTCTGCTATTTATCATTTAAATTATTTATTAAACTTTTACAATTAAAAAAATATTTACATTGATAATATAAAAATTAAACATTAAATTATAGCCAAATATGTATATATTACAAACGAAAAATTTCGTGAAATTCATCGTTCTCGGTGTAGGGTAACGTGCCCAATATGCTAGCAGCATTTCCTCTTTGGATGGCCAAGCTAATGCGTTGGCCGAGGTAGCTACCAGCTCTGGGATCACCACACACTTCCACAAGGCGAGCGGACAGTTCATTAAAGAAAAGCCGCGCCTCTTTGCCCCACGGGCCGAGAGTTTCAACGGCGAAAGGTATAAAATGATAGTCATTTGTTAAAACTGAGTATTTACGCCGTTTGAAACTCTCTGCGTTGGCAGCAGCAGTACCTGCCCGAGCTGCCGACCCGGATAAATGGCAAGGCGCCAGAGTGTCGACACAGGTTGCATCCCATATCAGCGCCCTGCCATTCCTCCAAGGCAACAAAGTCATACCATCGGGTCTCTTGCCATCGTCCCGCATTAAACCAGGAGGTTCCAAGGTCGCTGGCACGTGGGCGCTGACAAGAGCCCGACGGATGATATCATTTAGGGCAGCGTGTCGTGACAGGTGACCTGCACTGCTGGGGCATGAAAGTCCGTGGTGGCCCCATTGGTCAACCTGTACTCCACAGCGACAACGATGAATTTCATTGATTCTGGCACCAACTCTCAAACATACTTCTAAACAAAAAGTCGACCTGTCCAGTAACGTACCAATCGCCTCAGAAGGTAATGCATTCAACCAGTATCCCGACTGGTTGAATGCATCACTTTTATCATTTTACAGATAAGTTGGTTGATCTGTAACATTCAGTCATCAAATCTATAATGAGTATTGACATCATTTATTCACCTTCTATCATCATCCTTCCATTCTTTGGCCAAGGCTATTTTCACCGAAAGTATTTTTTTTATATAATGGCAAAGATAATATATGATTTTACGGCCCTGGTTTCTTGATTTTTTGAGCCAACCGAAAATCTATGTAAACTTATGAATGACTCAAACCCTTACTAAAAGTATTGAACAAAGCACAATTAATTAAAAAACTAATAAGCTTAATTTTAAGGAGCTTTAAATTTAATTTTACTTTACAATAAACGGTTCCTTTTTTATACTCTTTGTTTTGCAACTTTTTGCTTGCACAACTACAACAGCTCACAACACAACATTATTATTATCCCATATTGGAGTCGATTAAATATAAGCGAAAAACTGAATAAAATACAAACATACATACATACATATACTCACGGTTATAAATCCCTAAAAGGGGTAGCCAGAGCTGAGAAATTAGAAATTTTTCAGCCACTTTTGGAAGTTGAGTGGGGAAAAGATGGTAGAATAAAGGTTGTTGGTGATGGGTCTCCAACCGCATCGCCCAAAAATCCCTTAAAAAGGCCCAATACCGTTAGTCGCCTCTTACGTACACCCACCGGAAGAAATGGGGTAGTGCTATTCTAAGCCGACACTACACAGCTATGTATGAATAAAATACTATAAAACAATCCATTAATTTCATGTCCATCTATCCATCCACGTCAATATTCGGTGTCAATAGCCAAACATTGGCGGAAACGTCAACTTGACATCACAGCTGATCTTCCCGCCAAAAGAAGATTCTCATATTTTTTTCGGTCAAATCAGCCGCGGCGCCATTCTTTAAGTCTTGTGGAATCTCAGACCAATTACATAATAACATGTAACATAACATAAACGTTCACGCCGAATATCCCCGAAGGGGTTGGCAGAGGTACTAATACTTCTGAACATCACGTGACTTAGTCACCCGGTGTTCAGAGTACCCACGTTTTGCATGGACAGTGTACTCACGTGATAGGGGGCAGGCCTATCGCCGTTTTTTACGAATACACTGTCACATGACTAAGTACAACTCAGCCATGTGGGTTTCCTCTCGATGTTTTCCCTCACCGTTAACAACCATGATAAATTGACCACACATATGTCTTTAGAAAAGACAAATTGGTGTAGGCCCGACCCGGGATTTGAACACTAGTCGCTTACACGTTAACCGGTGTACTACCCATTGAGCTATCACGTGCGCGGGCGTGGCACCCTATATGTCTCTCCTTCGCACAATTGGTGTTGACACAAAAACAATTTTGCCTCGCTTGTGGTAATTTGGTAAGGCTTTTCTCATGCTATCAATAACGACTAACATATAATGTTACCGAACATATATGGCAAATATCCTCAAATAATAAGTTTATAAATAGATAAATTACGAGCAAACAATAAACTAAAATACAACACATACCTACTAACAATGACTACCACCTTCATGCGTGCGGTTGCGTAGCTTATATAAACGAGGGAAAATTACAGTTTTCTGGAAGTATACCTATCTACCTCATAAAATTTATTTTGATTGTCTTATAATTAATTTAGCTATTTATGATGTTTTTTTCTAATGGCAAATCACATACTTTCACTGACGCCCATTTTTCCCATTAGGGTAGGCAGAAACTATCGATTGCTTCTGTACACGATCCTGACAAATCTCTCACAATCATTATTCTTCTTATACATGCTCTTTTATTCTTTACAGTTCGGACTTTTGTCCTTCCAAAAACGTTTTCAATTTGGTTTTCAAACGTCTCAAGCGGCCATCCTCTACTAAAATTACCATCCACATTGGCTCTTTACATCTCTTTCGCCACTTTACTTTCATCCATCCTCTCTATAAGCCCTAACCACCGTAACATTCTTTTTTCTATCTTGCACATTACGTCATCTTTCACACCTAACCATTCACGAATTACATTATTTTTCACCCTGTCGCACAACCTTATATTACATATACTTTGGAGGGATCTTATTTCCACTGCATTCACTCTACTTTCATGCCTCTTTTGCCATGCCAACATTCAATACTACATCAGAGTAGGAACCATAACAGAACAGCATTGTGTACTGTCATTCAAGCCTTTTCAGACATCGACTGGCTCGATATCAGACTGTTCATGGATCCATTTCCCTTTTTTACTCTCCATTTAATATCTTCCGCACATTTTCTGTCCCTAATAAACAGACTTCCCAGATATAGGTACTGACTTCCCAGATATGCAGACTCTTATTTGTTCCATTTTCTTACCACCTATTATAATCACACATTCCGTTTTTCTTTCAAAACCATTATTTTAGTTTTGTTCACATTCACCATCATTCCAGTCATTCCCATGCAATATTCATCTCTTGCAACTTATTCACTGTTGATGCAAGTAACACTTGATCCCCAAAAATATAAAGATTCAAGTATAGCCCAGCGTATAACAGGCATTTAAGGTTGACCCCGTGTTTAGCCGTGTGTTGACGGCCTAGAATATCAACACCCCTTTACTTCCCATGGGAGTCGTAAGAGGCGACGAAGGGGCTACCAGTGAATGGACAGCAGTATTACACTGAGAATTATCAAATTCTTACTGCGATCGCCAACCCGCATGCCAAGCGTGGCAAATATGGCATAATCTCCCCAAATGATTTACACTAGTACAAATTGGCCCCCAGTTCCTGGCGGTCCCACTATTCCTGGCTATGGCAGCGGTCATGGTAACGGTGGGGCAGGGGGTGCTAAGAATCCCCGGCAGAGATTCGGCTGCCACAAACGACGACCATTGCTGAATTTGGCAACAAGAACAGCGGAATTGGCATGGATGAATCCTAATGGTGTTACGAAAAATGAGATAGATTTTATCATGTCGACCAAAAAGCATATCTTCAATGATGTCTCTGTGATCAGTGCGGTTAAGACCGGAAGCGTTCATCGAATGGTCAGAGGAATATTGAAGGTCAATATAGCTCAAACGACGTCGTCTGATGAAGTCTACGCTCCGTCCAACACTAATCCAAATCCAAGATCCTGAGACCTTTGAACTCGCACTTCAAAACCGTTTCGAATGCCTCATAGATTGCGTGGATGTGGATGATTTCAGTAGCCTGTGGATGAGCTCAATGTGTCTCAAACGCGATCTGAGGCGTCATAACACCGAGCGAATCAAAACCTTTATCGAGCAAAACAAGGGCTCCAAGGTATTCGCAAGAGACCTGTCTATCGGGCAGAGCCAGTTAACGAGACTGAAGACTGATGATGGCAGAATTTTGTCTTCTAAGCCCGCGGTTCTGAGAGAAGTCGAAAAGTTTTATGGGCAGTTGTACACGTCAGCGCAAAGACCTACTACTGAACTGGCGTAAGACCCAAGAGCCGGATTAACCCAACAGTATACCGAAAATATCCCGGATGTCACCCTCTACGAGATTAATATGGCTCTCAAACAGTTGAAAAATAACAAGGCAGTGGGTAAGGACGGAATTACGGCAGAGCTTTTGAAGGAGGGTGGAAAACCGATCCTTAGGGCCCTTCAAAAATTATTTAATACCGTTCTTCATACGGTATCCACGCCTGACACATGGAACAGGAGCTTGGTGGTGCTTTTCGGTGATAGTACCCTCTTGAAGAATTACAGGCCGATATCGCTTCCGAGTCATGTCTACAAACTGTTTTCGAGAGTCATTACGAATCGTCTAGCTCGGAGGTTTGACGACTTTCAGCCTCCCGAATAAGCCGGTTTCCGAAAAGGCTTTGGTACCATAGACCACATTCACACCCTGCGCCAGATTATACAGAAGACCGAGAAGTATAATCTGCAATTGTGCCTAGGGCTCATGGACTATGAAAATGCCTTCGATTCGGTGGAACGATGGGCTATACTTGAATCTTTGCAGAGGTGCCACTATGTCGGTCCGACTCCAGGACCAGAGCACGAATCCCAAAACTCCAAAACTGTGTACTGCTGCATTGGAAGATGTCTTTAAGCTTCTGGACTGGGAAGGTTTCGGCATCAACATCAACGGCGAGTATCTTCGATTTGCTGGTGATATTGTAGTTATGCTCAATGATCTCAGTAGAGTGTCTGAGAGAGTGGGTCTTAAGTTGAACATGGATAAGACGAAAATCATGTCGAATAGTCATGTTGTACCCACTCCCGTAGAACTTGGAGACTCTACGCTCGAAGTGGTTGACCAATATATATACCTTGGACCAGCCAGCTCCAATCCAGCTCGGCTGGGCAGCGTTCGGGAAGGTGCGCCATATCTTCTCGCTCAAATTTCCGCAGAGTCTAAAGACAAAGGTCTTTGACGAATCTGGGTTCCCAGTCATGACCTACAGTACAGAGACGTGGCCTCTAACAATGGGCCTCATAAGAATGCTCCGAGTCACCCAAAGGGCAATGAAAAGGGCTATGTTTGGAGTTTCACTACGCGATCGAATACTCATCGAGGAGATCTTCAGAAGAACCGGGGTCACTGACATAGCCTGAAGAATTGCAAAACTGAAGTGGCAATGGGCAGGGCACATTCAGAGTTCGGTTCTGGAGTGGCGGCCACGTACCCGACGACGCAGTGTGGGTAGGCCTCCCACAAGGTGAACCGACGACTTGGTCAAGATCGCGTTTGTGGAGATCTTTGGGGGAGGCCTATGTCCAGCAGTGGACGTCTATAGGCTGATGATAATGATGATGGAGGATGACCCCTGTCATTCTTACTCTATAATTACTTTCACACGTTCTTCAAACCGTCATGTAAGAACAAATCAAAGAACCACGGAGAAGCTCTCACACACAACCTGGTCGAAGACCCCGTGAGGTCCCGAACCAGTCCGTGCTTTCTCCGCTCGCTCTTACACATGCACTGGACTCTCTCCTCCTAGTTTGACTCCAATGCAATAAGTTAGCTTCCCAGCCAAAACTGGGACTACACCTTCCACAAATCTTACTACTCTATCATACGCCTTCTCCAGATCAATGAAGATGCATTACACTTTTTCTTTTGGTTCATACATCCAATTCCCTTTCTAAATCCTGCTTGCACATCCCAAATTTTATTATTTCTGTTTTTCATCACTCTTTCAATTAATTCATTTGTGTGTAACTTTTTTTATTGTAGACTTAGAAGTTTCAAAATTGTTATCTAAGTTTTTAATGAAACTTTTTAATGATTTATGTAGGGGTAATATATTTTTTACCTAAAGGTTTTAAACCGGGGGTAAAGTTTGTATGAAAATTTTTCACATTATTGTACCCTTGACATACATTTAGTATAGGGGTTCCTTTTATGATATAAATGAGCATTCAAAAAGTAATTTTAGTAATTCATCCACTAAAATTAAATTGGGGTTTAGAGTTGATATGTATTTATTTTCCCTCAATTCTGGACTTAGCAGTATAAAAATTGGTATGGTTGTTTTTGGTTACAATTAAAAATAAACTATGTGTCGGTAAGAATGACAAAGAAAAGAAAGAAATCATTGTTTAACAAGCTTTCGCCCGCGATTTCGTCCACATGGTTTAGTTACTTTGACACAACCTTAGGAACGCTATAACCTCCACTCAAATCCCTAAACCTTTATTTAAGTAATCCTAAACAAGACCATAAACGATTAGACACACTAAATATAACAGCTCGTATTCCAAGTAGGTGCTTAGAAAGGTTTGGTAAGTTTTTATAAAGGACTAACTCTCTGTTGCTGTGTAGTGTCGGCTTAGAATAGCACTACCCCATTTCTACCCGTGGGTTTGCGTAAGAGTCGGCTAAGGGTATTGGGGCTTTTAAGTGAAGTGCTGAGGGCAGTACAGGACCGGTCGTTGTGGAGATCTTTGGGGAGGCCTATGTCCAGCAGGTGATGTCTATAGGCTGATGATGATGATGATGAAGAAGTGATTTTTGGGCGAAGTGGATCCCAGCATCAAAAACCTTTATGTTGCAATCGTCTCCCCACGCAACTTCCAAAAGTGTCTGAATAATTTCATATTATAAAGCTCTAGCTGACCCTTCTAGGGATTTATATCAACCAAAAATTACTTAATAAGCCGAAATACCGTGCAGATAATGGGCAGTGCTCGCTATTCTTAGCCGACAATACACAGTTTAATACTGTTTTAATTTGGTCTATTGTCGGTGTGTTTTTTCCCGCTTACCTCTAAAACTTTACTTTATGGCAAAGGGATTTTTGTTTTTATAAACAGACGACGCCGTTTGTAAACGGCGGAATTAACTGTGACATATCCGACTTAAAAATGTCACTACCCCTTTCTACCCACTTGCCTTAAGTTATTTGTTATATTTTTATTACGTACTACTAAAACCTAAACTAAAGCCTTCTAATATATCAATATATATATATATATATATATATATATATAATATTATTTTATAGTGGCTTGATATATGGCACCGTCAATCAAACACATTGAGTTTCTCTGTAAATCAAAGATTTATTTCAGTTAATCTAAGAAACAAATCATGAAACAAATCAAACAAACATTAACTTACATACCTGTAAATCAAAGAAACGACATTAAATGTTATTATTCCGGTGTCGATTTCTTATTTTATTTAAAATTAGATATTAACTTATTCTTTGTAAAGAGAAATTTTTCTTATTTGACATTAACCAAAAGCGTGCGTCATGACCGTCACAGTTTACTCTTTCTTAAAAACTCTAAACTACCAAAGAGTTGCTATATGCGCGTGTAAATTCAAATAAAGGAAACTATAGTTTTCTTTACATCTCCCCCCCAAAAGAGATAAACAATGAGTAAAAGTGAATATAAACAATGAGGTTTATGTTCCCGGCATACACTCTTCACACGTAGATAGCAGGAGCCGGTGTGAGCTTCGATATGTGGAAGTAGTTAGACTCTGATCTCTTGTGATCAGTGTTTATCTTGTATATTGATGTAGATATTTTTTCTATAATCTTGTAGGGTCCTATTTTCAGTTCATCAAGTTTTTTCCTGTTTAATTTGTTCCCGTTTTCCACAAAAACCATGTCTCCTACGTTGAAGTCTATATATTTTCGATGCTTATCATAAATTGTCTTGTTATAATTATGTGATTTGATTGAGTTTTCTAGAGCTCTTCTCCTATCTTGGATTAAATCATGTTTAGTTCTTTCCTGTTTTAGCTCATTTGGCAAAATAGTGACATCTGTGCCATAAAGTAAGTATTTCGGAGCATATCCAGTAACTGTGTGCACTGTCTCGTTGTATTTCTTTACACAATTGTGTGCCACAGTCGTCCATGCCATTCTTGTATCTTGTTCATTTATTTTACATCTGATTTTGTTGACCAGCGTTTGGTTTAGTCTCTCATTCAAACCATTCGAGAAAGGTGAGTTTACTGCTGTAAATATGATTTGTATATTCTTCTCATCTAAAAAACTCTTGAAATCTCTTGAGTTGATACCTGGGTATTGGTCCGAGAGTATCACTTCTATGTCATCACATTCTGTACAACTTTTTATAAGTTTGATAAAATCATTTGCATTTTGTCTACTGGATGTTAGTATGTATGCATACCTTGTAAAATGATCTGATAATAGGTGTAAATATCTCTTTGTTGATCGGGATCCTCCAAAGCCTCCAATGGTATCGATGGAACATATCTGAAATGGTTTTTTGGCAGGCCCCAATTGTGACATTAATCCATATTTATTTTTTCCTCTTGATTTATTCTTTATGCATATTGTGCAGCTTTCACAAATTATTTTTATGTTTTTCGTCATGTTCTCTGCTGTATACACAGTGCTTATCATTTTTTGCATTTGTTTAATTCCGATATGGCTTAGATCTGAATGTATTTTCTTCATGAGCTCTATGCTTAATTTCTCTGATATAATAATTTTTTCTTTTTCTCTTACTTTCTTGTAATACACATTGTTTTTTGTATATAACTTATCTCTCTTGCTTTGTATATATTCATTTTGATTTTGATCTTGTAAAATATCTTCTATTGTTATCATGTTTACTATTTTTAGCTGTTCTTCTAAGTTTTCTTCTGGTTCGAGAACCGGGTTTCTGCTCAGGCAATCTGCTTCAACATTATATCTTCCTGGAGAATATTTAATTTGGAAATCATATTGCGATAAATAATGAGTTAAGTCACCTAGCTCTTCGTCTGTTCTACATTTTATGTTCATATTTTCCAGTGGCTTGTGATCTGTAAAGACTGTGAATTTTCTGCCTATTAGTAGGTGTTGCCAATACTGAACACATTCTTTAATTGCCAGACATTCCAGATACACAGCCTTCTTCCTTTTTTGCACTTCATTTAATTTCTTTGAAAAGTAGGCTACAGGTTTTTCTTCGTTGTTTTTTTGTTTTTGTTTCAGAACTGCTCCTACTCCTAATATGCTGGCATCTGTGTATATGTGAATAGGTAAGTTTGGGTCATAAATTGTTAATATTGGTTGGGAACATAATATATGTTTCATTTCTTCAAATGACTCTTGACATTTGTCAGTCCAGATGAAAGGTTGTCCTTTTCTCAAAAGATTATGTAGTGGTTCTAATTTTATTGCAATATTTGGCACATATTTATGGTAAAAGTTTATCTTTCCTAAAAATTGTCTCACATTTTTTGGAGTTTTTGGAATCGTTAAATTTTTAATTGATATCAAATTATCTTTCAGAGGTCTGACTGAATTATTCTGGATTACATGCCCCAAGTATTTTACTGAATCGGCTGCAAATGTGCATTTAGAGAATTTTAGTTTCATACCTTCGCTTTGAATTGCTTGAAATAACTGCTTCAGATATCTTATATGATCCGAGAATGACTTCGAAAACAACAGAATGTCATCAATAAAACATACTGTGAACTCTCCAAGATTATGCTTCCGTATAATATTACACATTATCCTTTGGAATATGGCTGGAGCGGTCTTCAATCCAAATGGTAGACAGGTCCATTGGTAATGACCTTCTTGTGTCACAAATGCCGTTTTGTGTCTATCTGTGACACGCAGTGGTATGGACCAAAAAGCAGAATTAAGGTCCAGCGTTGAAAAATATTTACAATTTCTTGTTTTTACTATTAAGTCCTCGATGAGCGGGAAGGGCTGTGACTGTGGTACAACAATCTTATTTAAATCTCTGAAGTCTATACACAGTCTTGATTTTCTGTTTTCTTCTCTTTTATAGGCCAATGTAACAGGCGCTGCAAATGGGCTATATGATTCTTCTATTATATTCTTTTCCAGTAGTTTTGCTATTTGGCTTTCGATTTCTTTCTTGTCTTCCACTGTGCAACGATATGGTCTTTTACTGCAATATTTTTCTACTTGTAGATCGATGTGTGCTTCATAACCTTTTACCTTTCCAATGTCATATTTGTCCGTCGCAAACACTGACTGGTTTTCTGTTATTAAGTCATCAATTATTGTCTGTTCCTCAAAACTCAAGTGATTAATACAAATTCTAAAGTCTTCTGTTTTAAAACTTTCATTGTAGTTTATGATATTATCCATTTTTAATTCCTTAGAATCAATATCTGTATTTGTTTCCTTAGAAACTCTTTCCTTGTTTTGTGTAGGTAATTTTTGATGAATTTTCAGATTTTCGTCTTGAACTAGATGAAATTCTTGTATACAATCTAGTCCCACTAAAAAGTCATAATCAAAATTTTCGTTATCTATCACAAAAACATTCATTTTTTTCTCAATATCAAAGATGGCTATGTCCAGTGAAATTATTCCGATAGCTTTTTTGACGCCATTAATCGTTTTTAGATTAGTATCATTTGAAAGAGTGCCTTTGTTTTGCTTTATCTTTAATATCTTTGAGTTTATCAATGACACATTAGATCCAGAGTCATAGATCCCTGATACTTCAATATTTTTATTTAGTAGTAATTTTATCTTGATCAATGGCGGCACTATTAGTTTTTTTGGTCTTCGTACTGCAATTCACATTCCAACTCTGAATTATTGATAAGTTTTATCTGTTTTTTATCTTTTTCCGTATTCAATTTTGGTTTGAACCAACAAGAATCTTCTGGGTGGTAGCGGTCTCCTTTATTCAATTTATCACAGATATTACATTTTTCTCTAACCGGTTTACTATCTTCTTTTCTTTTTATAATTCTTCGTTTTTGCACCAAGTGTTCTAGTCTGCCAAGTTCATTGAATAAGTCTTTAGCATGAACTATTTCTTCTTTGTTAATCCTATCTGTTATAAAATCTGGTAAGCCGACTGCGATTATGTCAATTAGGGTCCCTTCATCCATTGTTTTTCTTATCTCCAATAAAAGTCTTTCTTTTTTCACTGCATATTCTACCAAAGATCCTGTTTGGTACTTGAAAGTCAAAGCATATTTGCTGTCAGTCCAACCTTTACTGGTGTATGTTTGTAAAAAACTTGATTTCCATTCTGACCACTCAGATTGTAATCCAAACTTTATCATCATGGAGGAGTACCAATCTATGCATGTTTTATCAAGAAAAAGTCTGAGAATTTCAATCTTTTCTTCCTCTTTTACAATATTAAATCTTTCACATTCTTTTTCGAATACTTCCATCCACTGACATGCTCTTGAATTTCTTCCGCTAAATTTTTCAATCACAAATCTTTCAGCTAACTTTTTCATACTCTTCTTTTCTTCATTCTGTTTGTCTTCAACCAATTTTTCCAAAATCTTCACTATAGGATCCTCTAATGTCATTTTACTCACAGCTGGTGACTGTTCTTGGTTAATTTCTTCTAGAAATTGGTCCTGAAAAATCATGTTTCCAGTCTCATCGACATATGTTTTTAAAATTTCTTCTGTTGTTTTTATCCAAACATTTCTAGTTTGATATCTCTTTTTCAATGTACTTTTTAATGTAACGTATGTTTTCGTGGTTTGAATATGTTTATGAAGTGATATTGCTTGATACTCTTCAGGAATCAGGTAAACTTTGTCATCTAGTGTGGCAATTGAGGTTATGGCAATGAAGTTTGACTTTCCGTCCACTGTTGGTTTAATTTGAAAAGTAAATTTTAGTTTCTCCATTTTTGTGACAGTTAATGTCGTTTTATAATATTATTTTATAGTGGCTGGATATATGGCACCGTCAATCAAACACATTGAGTTTCTCTGTAAATCAAAGATTTATTTCAGTTAATCTAAGAAACAAATCATGAAACAAATCAAACAAACATTAACTTACATACCTGTAAATCAAAGAAACGACATTAAATGTTATTATTCCGGTGTCGATTTCTTATTTTATTTAAAATTAGATATTAACTTATTCTTTGTAAAGAGAAATTTTTCTTATTTGACATTAACCAAAAGCGTGCGTCATGACCGTCACAGTTTACTCTTTCTTAAAAACTCTAAACTACCAAAGAGTTGCTATATGCGCGTGTAAATTCAAATAAAGGACTATAGTTTTCTTTACATATATATATATATATATATATATATATATATAAGATAAGTGGATATTCTGAACGTACATGCATGAAGTATATGGTAAAAAAGTTTTGTTGTTTGA
>OY755173.1:11403004-11426324 GCA_963576735.1 Bedellia somnulentella | reverse complement strand
TCGAAAATGATAGCTTTGTTTAGTATAATATAGTAATAATTTCATTTGAGATCACAAATTCGTGAAATGTTTTGCAATCAGCAACATTTTTATTAAACATTTCGCTTCATTTGCTTGACGCTACGTAATATTTTCAATCGATGACGTCATTAAGTACAAAAGTTGAACAATCTTTAAAAAATCATAACTTTACAATTACTCATTTTAAATGAAAAATATTCAAATTAGTCTTTTATTTTCTTGTTTGCTATCGAATAAAAATATTTAATAAACTCCAAAAAAAAACTTTGCATACCGAATTAACGTTTGTTACATTACATGTATTAATTAAAAAGGATACATTAAAACATAACATTTCTAACATGATAAAATCACAGATTGATTGACAGTTAGTATAATTGCAGATTGTTACAATTCTTAAGTAACGTTATATACCCGTCAAGGTATATAATATATTGGTCAACAACTTCGAGCGTAGAGTCTCCAAGTTCGACGGGAGTGGGTACAACATGACTATTCGACATGATTTTCGTCTTATCCATGTTCATCTTAAGACCCACTCTCTCAGACACTCTACTGAGATCATTGAGCATTTTACTCAAATCCTCCGTGGTTTCAGCCATAACTACAATATCACCAGCAAATCGAAGATACTCGCCGTTGATGTTGATGCCGAAACCTTCCCAGTCCAGAAGCTTAAAGACATCTTCCAATGCAGCAGTGAACAGTTTTGGAGTTTTGGGATTCGTGCTCTGGTCCTGGAGTCGGACCGACATAGTGGCACCTCTGCAAAGATTCAAGTATAGCCCATCGTTCCACCGAATCGAAGGCATTTTCATAGTCCATGAGCCCTAGGCACAATTGCAGATTATACTTCTCGGTCTTCTGTATAATCTGGCGCAGGGTGTGAATGTGGTCTATGGTACCAAAGCCTTTTCGGAAACCGGCTTATTCGGGAGGCTGAAAGTCGTCAAACCTCCGAGCAAGACGATTCGTAATGACTCTCGAAAACAGTTTGTAGACATGACTCGGAAGCGATATCGGCCTGTAATTCTTCAAGAGGGTACTATCACCCTTCTTATAGAAAAGCACCACCAAGCTCCTGTTCCATGTCTCAGGCGTGGATCCCGTATGTAGAATGGTATTAAATAATTTTTTAAGGGCCCTAAGGATCGGTTTTCCACCCGCCTTCAAAAGCTCTGCCGTAATTCCGTCCTTACCCACTGCCTTGTTATTTTTCAACTGTTTGAGAGCCATATTAATCTCGTAGAGGGTGACATTCGGGATATTTTCGGTATACTGTTGGGTTACTCCGGCTCTTGGGTCTTTCGCCAGTTCAGTAGTAGGTCTTTGCGCTGACGTGTACAACTGCCCATAAAATTTTTCGACTTCTCTCAGAACCGCGGGCTTAGAAGACAAAATTCTGCCATCATCAGTCTTCAGTCTCGTTAACTGGCTCTGCCCGATAGACAGGTCTCTTGCAAATACCTTGGAGCCCTTGTTTTGCTCGATAAAGGTTTTGATTCGCTCGGTGTAATGACGCCTCAGATCGCGTTTGAGACACATTGAGCTCATCCACAGCTACTGAAATCATCCACATCTACGCAATCTATGAGGCATTCGAAACGGTTTTGAAGTGCGAGTTCAAAGGTCTCAGGATCTTGGATTTGGATTAGTGTTGGACGGAGCGTAGACTTCATCAGACGACGTCGTTTGAGCTCTATATTGATCTTCAATATTCCTCTGACCATTCGATGAACGCTTCCGGTCTTAACCGCACTGATCACAGAGATATCATTGAAGATATGCTTTTTGGTCGACATGATAAAATCTATCTCATTTTTCGTAACACCATTAGGATTCATCCATGCCAATTCCGCTGTTCTTGTTGCCAAATTCAGCAATGGTCGTCGTTTGTGGCAGCCGGATCTCTGCCGGGGGTTCTTAGCACCCCCTGCCCCACCGTTACCATGACCGCTGCCATAGCCAGGAATAGTGGGGCCGCCAGGAACTGGGGGCCAATTTGTACTAGTGTAAATCATTTGAGGAGATTATGCCATATTCGCCACGCTTGGCATGCGGGTTGGCGATCGCAGTAAGAATTTGATATTTCTCAGTGTAATACTGCTGTCCATTCACTGGTAGCCCCTTCGTCGCCTCTTACGACTCCCGTGGGAAGTAAAGGGGTGTTGATATTCTAGGCCGTCAACACACGGCTAAACACGGGGTCATCCTTAAATGCCTGTTATACGCTGGGCTATACTTGAATCTTTATATTTTTGGGGATCAAGTGTTACTTGCATCAACAGTGAATAAGTTGCAAGAGATGAATATTGCATGGGAATGACTGGAATGATGGTGAATGTGAACAAAACTAAAATAATGGTTTTGAAAGAAAAACGGAATTTGTGATTATAATAGGTGGTAAGAAAATGGAACAAATAAAAGAGTCTGCATATCTGGGAAGTCTGTACCTATATCTGGGAAGTCTGTTTATTAGGGACAGAAAATGTGCGGAAGATATTAAAAGGAGAGTAAAAAAGGGAAATGGATCCATGAACAGTCTGATGTCGAGCCAGTCGATGTCTGAAAAGAATAAAAATATTTAATAAACTCCAAAAAAAACTTTGCATACCGAATTATAGTAAACATTTTGATTTTAGTATAAATGGTGTTTTAATCAAGCTTACATTTAATTTAATTTGATTATAACAATAATCAATGAGTGAGTTCTTATCCAATAATAAATATAAGGTACCCGATTCTTACATGATTATTTTATTTTTAACTTAATGGGGATCCCCGTTAACGCCAATTGGAGCTTGTATAGGGGATTAGTGAACTAAAAAGTTCATTAATCCCCATTAAGTTAAAAATACAAGCTCCAATTGGCGTTAACGGGGATTTGTGAACAAAAAGTTCACTAATCCCCGTTGACGGGGATAAGTGGAATAAGCCGTTTTTGGTTACAATTAAAAATAAACTATGTGTCGGTAAGAATGACAAAGAAAAGAAAGAAATCATTGTTTAACAAGCTTTCGCCCGCGATTTCGTCCGCATGGTTTAGTTACTTTGACACAACCTTAGGAACGCCATAACCTCCACTCAAATCCCTGAACCTTTATTTAAGTAATCCTAAACAAAATCATAAACGATTAGACACACTAAATATAACAGCTCGTATTCCAAGTAGGTGCTTAGAAAGGTTTGGTAAATTTTTATAAAGGACTAACTCTCTGTTGCTGTGTAGTGTCGGCTTAGAATAGCACTACCCCATTTCTACCCGTGGGTTTGCGTAAGAGTCGGCTAAGGGTATTGGGGCTTTTTAAGTGAAGTGCTGAGGGCAGCACAGGACCGGTCGTTGTGGAGATCTTTGGGGAGGCCTATGTCCAGCAGGTGATGTCTATAGGCTGATGGGATTTATATCAACCAAAAATCACTTAATAAGCCGAAATACCGTGCAGATAAAGGGCAATGCTCGCTATTCTTAGCCGACAATACACAGTTTAATACTGTTTTAATTTTGTCTATTGTCGGTGTGTTTTTTCCCGCTTACCTCTAAAACTTTACTTTATGGCAAAGGGATTTTTGTTTTTATAAACAGACGTGACATATCCGACTTAAAAATGTCACTACCCCTTTCTACCCACTTGCCTTAAGTTATTTGTTATATTATTATTACGTACTACTAAAACCTAAACTAGAGCCTTCTAATATATCAATAAATATGTATATATATAATATATAAAAACTTGTATATGTGAAAGTGTATGGATTTGTGTGAAATGTTACCTATGTGTGTGTGAGTGTGTGTGTGTGTGTATGTGTTTTATGCCTGTTTATGTATATGAAAGTGGTCGTTTGTAATATTATTTGATTATCATTGTACAATGTTGAGTATTTTTTCTGTATCATCATATGTTTTCTGTATTAGCCATTCGACTAATAATGATGTAACCTTCTTTATACTTTCGGGATAAAGTTTCAATATCTTATTTACTTCATTGTAAATAAAAGGACTGAAAGATAAATTTCAGTAGTGGGCGTTCTGATTGGTTTATAAGCCATAACCTTTAAAATGCTTAAGAGGCGACTAACGGTATGGGGCTTGTTTAAGTGGTTTTAGGGTGATGCGGTTTGAGACCCATCACCATAGATACTTATTTCCACCATTCCCAATCAACTTCCATATGTGGCTGAGGAGTTTCTAGCTCTAAAGCTCTGGCTACCCTTTATATGAGTGAGGGATTTTATGTATGTATGTATACCCGATAAGTTACAGATGAGTTACAGTCAGTCTAAAATTGCCGCAAATCGGTTCAGAAAAAGATAGTACCATATCGACGGGCTTCCATACTCGGATTTTATTGCGGTTTAATTTACTTAATACACGTTACTGCATACTTACTTTAAACTCTTCGGAGCATAAATATAGGGGATGTAATAGTCATGATTTCCAACAGGCATTGTTTAAGATTGTTACGGTCCAATAATAAATCCTCGATGCTAACCAAAATTTCCTCCACCCACACAAAATGTACACGTGCCAGAAGCTAGATGTTAAATCGATACTCCACGCAAAAAGTTTTTGTGGTCAATGACACCAACCTCGCAGGATCCATCTCGAAGCGAAATGACCTTGGCCCTGAAACGCGCAGGCGCCCTTCTGCTCATTCAATACCTTGACCCTAAAGTTACAATCCCAAAATATTTATCAGCTTCAGGATAGAATATAATCAGAAATATTTTAAGCGTTGTAATTCCATAACAACTTTATATGTTTTATGAAACTTTTTCGTTAAACGTTTTTAGACCAGATAGAAAACGTTCTTATTAAGGTCGGGGTTCCGAAGTGAGAAGAATAAAAGAGCATGTATGAGAAGAATAATGAATGTAAGGGAAGCAAGAGACGTTTGTCAAGATCGTACTAAGTGGCGATCGATAGTCTCGCTGGCTACCCCAATGGGAATAATGGGCGTGATTATAAGTAAGTGAAACTTCAAAAAGGTGATAAAAGAAAACATTTATAGGGCCTACACTGAATGGCTTATACATCAATTATCTGTTGATTTTAATTGAATCTGAGTTTATTTTATGTATTATAAGTTGTTTATTATTTTTAAATCTTTTTTCCGTCAAGTTCCAATAGGTGGCTAAGGAATTTTTACTTCTGGAGTTCTGGATACCACAACTTTGGGATTTATAGTCATGAGTATTGTCTGTATGTGTATACATAATAATAATAATTTTCAACAGTAAATCAGTATCCTGGTGGTAAGACACATATATTATTTTTGCTCTCGCTCCAATTCCATTAAGGTACCTATTTACCCAAGAATTTCAGAGACCTTCGATATTTTTGACATTATTCTGTTCACTAGATCAGAATGTTGAAATATCACGTTGTTTTATGTGTAAGTTTAACGTGAACAAAAAGCTATAGGATTGCCACTGTTAAATTACGTTATTAAAATAAAAAGTACGGTAGGTTTTTGGTTGCAAGGTTTTCTTTCTGAAATTATGAACTTAACAACTAACTCCATTGTCAGGTTGGAGACCCTTTTGACAATGAAAAGTTTAATTTGAATCATGAAAGCGAATATGAAACGAAAGTGAAACGACTTGAAAAAAATAGGAAAACTGATTTAAGTCTTAAGATAATAGTATCGCATGAATTAACTATATTGATGACATGATAGTCCAATTGGTAGAACACCCGCCCGTAAACAGACATGCTTGAGTTCAAATCCCGGGTCGGGCCTACACCAATTTGTCTTTTCTAAAGTCATAATACGTGTGGTTAATTTATCATCATATTGTTAACGATGAGGGAAAACATCGTGAGGAAATGTGCCATGTGACAGTGAATTCGTACAAAACGGCGATAGGCCTGCCCCTATCACGTGAGTACACTGTCTAAGCAAAACGTGGGTACCTACTTTGGACACTAGATGGCGCTGTCACATGTTGTTCAGAAGTAATGGTACCTCTGCCAACCCCTTCGGGCATAAACGGCGTGAACGGTTATGTATGCTATGTTATGAGGACTAAGAAACTGTGTAGAGCCGGCTTAGAAAAGCACTAATCTATTTATTGCCCCGGATGTCCCAAGAGGTGACTTCGGGTATGGGGGCTTTTTAAGAGATTTTGGGTGATCGATGTAGAAGGAGACAAACAACCTTTTATTTTGTTATAATTTACTCACAATTTTTAGATTTTTAGTTCAAAGGTGCCGGCTACCTCTTTTTGGTAATAATAGCTGTGTAAATGACACACACTAAAGTAAAGTAAGTAATTAACTAATAACTGAAAGATTATTCAAATATTTATTAAAAGTAGACAATAATTCAAATATTTTACTAGAAAAAAATCTGTAATGATTTCACAGCATCAATTTTTCAGCGATTATGCCTACCTTGGTAGCTTGCTTCTTTGATTAGAAAATATAGACTTCAAGACTCAAGCCTTCACGCCATATATCCCCGAAGAGGTTGGCAGAGGTAGTAATACTTCTGAACATTATGTGACATCGTAACCTGGTGTTCAGAGTACCCACGTTTTGCTTTGACAATGTAACCACGTGATAGGGGGCAGGCCTATCTAGTTCTAGTTCTAGTATCTAGGCTAAGTATCACTTAGCCATGTGGATTCCCTCACGATGTTTTCCCTCACCGTTTACAACTATGGTAAATTAACCACACATATGACTTTAGAAAAGAGAAATTAGTAAAGGATCAATTCAAGATTTGAACTCTCGCCTGTCTGTAATGACGGGTGGTCGTTATACCCATTATACTATCACGGCTGTCAAAATATAAACTTCATATTCTAAATAAAATGTTAGTTTGCGTTAAGACCTTGTATAATTTAGTTTTATCAAAATGTTTATCCGTGAGGCTTTTTTTTCAGTTTACGCATGATCTTGTGATAAACTGTTATGTTTGAATACTTTTGTGAATGAGCGTGCGAATGTTTAATTAAGGTAGAGTTTAGCGACTGGTCAAATCGATCCAATTTTAGCTAGCATTTTGAAACACACATATACATATATATAATCAAGGCTATTAATCCCTAGAAGCGGTAGCCAGAGCTTCGGAATAAGAAATTCCTTAGCCACGTTTGAAATTTGAGTGGTGAAAAGATTGTAAAGTAAATGTTTTTGGTTATGGGTCTCCATCCACATCGCCCAAAAATCACTTAAAAAGTCCCTAAAACCTTAGTAGCCTCTTACGAACACCCACGGGAAGAAATGAGGTAGTGCTATTCTAAGCTGGACACGACACGGCAAATCTTTTTTTTCAAAGATAACTTATTTTTATTCTGTTTTGTTTGCACCATCGTCGATTAAGATATTTTATAAGTTAAATTCAACAATGCATAAAACTAATAAATAAAGAATAAATAAAGGAAAGAAAAATCACACGGTACTCAATTGGCAAAGCGACGGGGGCGTATACCCGAGGTCGCGGGTTCGATTCCCGCCTGTGTCGAAATTTTTCTTTCCTTTATTTAATAATCCCCACATGAGGTTTTCATGACAAAAAGGTTTAAAACAATGCATAAAACTTCCAGTTAGGCTTATTTGTTTTGGTCTTTTCAAATACATCCAGAAGCTTTGCCAGTCTTTAGATCGGAATAATTCCGTGATGTTAATGATCTATCATAAGATCAATTTCGATAGTAGGGCGATCACGTTCCGCAGTTATCATCACGTATTTATGGTTATCACGATTAAAATTTTCTCAATTGCTTATAGATGAAATGGGGGTCAATTTGGGACCTACGTTAATGGGTCATTTAAGTTTGTTTGTTACTGTCCATAGTTCAGCTGCATTTTTAGGGTTCAAGCTTACGACTGTGAACCATAAGCCATTTTTTAAGAGTTTGATGTAATAGTACTCCACTTAACTTGATTGAAACATTTACGCTCAGTATCCGTGAAGGGGTGGCAGACATGCTATTACTTTTGAACACCACGAGATATTACTGTCAATTGGTGGTCAGAGTACCCAAGTTTTACTTCGATAGTGTATACACATAATAGGGGGCAGACCTATCGCCGTTTTATACGAATACGGTATCACATGACTAAGTGCAAGTTAGCCATGTTGGTTTCCTCACAATTTTTCTCTCTCTCTATGATAAATTAATTTAAAAAATTTGTCGTTTGGAAACACCCATTGGTGTAGGCCTGACTCGGGATTTGATCCCAAACGCCTTGCTGCATGATAGGCGGATCCCCACTGAGCTATCAACATTTTTATAAGTACTGTGTACGAGTATTAACCGGCTTAGAATAGCTCTATTCTAACCTATTAATTCCCGCGGGTCTTATACGAGGCGAATCATGGTTTTGGGGCGTTTTAAGTCATTGTTGTGGCGGGAGTCCCGTCACTGTGGCAGAGGTACCATTTCTTCTGAAAAACATGTGACAGCGCCATCTAGTGTCCAAAGTAGGTACCCACGTTTTGCTTAGACAGTGTACTCACGTGATAGGGGGCAGGCCTATCGCCGTTTTGTACGAATTCACGGTCACATGGCAAGTACAACTTGGGTTTCCTCACGATGTTTTCCCTCACCGTTAACAACATGTTTGTAAGAGTGGCAAAAATTGCGACGGAATTTTCAACTCTGGAGATCTTGCTTCCTTTTTGGAATTTATAGCCAATTAGTACAGATAGGAAGCGAAGTATCTCACTGTTTCACAATACACAAAAAGTCATTGCAGATTCAATCCAGATCAGATGCTGCAACAGGAACAGACATAATTGTTCATAAATTCACCATGATAAGTTTAGAATAGCACTAAAATATTTGTTACCGTAGGGATCGTTAAAGGCGACTTATATAAATATATAAATACCTTATATTGGGGCTTTTTATTGATCGCTGAGCGTCCATACTTTATTTTATTATCTTTTACCTACGTAGCTTCCGAAGTTGACCAAGGAACCTTTTTTGGGGTTAATAGCCTAAGTAAATGAGTGTGTGTTTTTGATCTTATTAGGTAGATAAGAAAACGTGATAGTTATTTTTAAATTGTAAGGAATATAAAGAATACGGATTACTGATTTGCCTGGCCGGACAAATAAGTAAAGTCATCATTGATTGTGAAACCAGAAAGGTTTTAAAACTGTGCAAAGTGGTTATTAATAGCCTGTGCTTGCATCCCCCATTGGAATCATCAGCATATTTGCGAGTATGTTCCAGCATGGCAGTCTCTCCCACAAGCTTGCAAATGCGGCGCAAGACCGGTCAAAGTGGAGAGGATTATCTGCAGCAGCGAAGCGTATAATGGATACATAAATATAATAAGTGTTGTGTAGTGTTGGCTTAGAATCGCACTACCCCATTTCTTCCGGTGGGTGTACGAAAGAGGCGACTAACTAACATTGTATTGGTGCTATTAAGGGATTTTTGGGCGATGCGGTTGGAGACCCATCACCAACAACCTTTATTTCACCATCTTTTCCCCATGCAACTTCCCAAAGTGGCTGAGGAATTTCTAATTCCTTAGCTCTGGCTACCCCTTCTAGGGATTTATAGCCGTGAGTATATGTATGTATGTATGTATAAATATACTCACGGCCATAAATCCCAAAAAGGGGTAGCCAGAGCTTCAGAGCTAGAAAGTCTTCAGCCACATTTGGAAGTTGATAGGGGAGAAGATGGTAGAAATAGAAAATCGTCGTTTGTTTAAATCTTTTTGTTCATGAAAACCTCATGTGGGAATTATTACTAATTATTATTATTACTAGTCGTCGTTTGTTGGGTCTCCAACCGCATCGACACCCGTGTGTAGAAAGAGGCAGTGAGTTAGTTACATTCTAAGGCAGCACTTCACGGTATATAATGGTTAAATTAATTATTTCAAAGATGTTGAACTTTTATCGTACGTTTATGTTTATGGACACTTCTTTTTATTTTATTATCAGTAAATTAATTTGAACGAGAGAGAGTTAGTCGGTTTTTTTAAGCCCGAATGGTAGAGCACAATGCTGTTCTACGATCATGTTAGCCTCGTTCCTAGCTGATTATAGCAAAGCCAGAGGGGAGGGTTATGATTTTTGTGTCCATGTTTCTATGTTTGTAGGTATTTATTTACATATTGGAGTATGTTCCAGCGTAGCACTTAAACTGCTTTTATAATAAGAGGTATTAATAGTAAGGAGCCACTGGGTTTATAAAATATTTAAGTATGATGAAATGTAAATTTGGGAATCTAACCTCAACCAATATATGTGTGTTGTACTGTTTATCTATAATATAGTTTTATTTATCTAAATACATAAAAGACAAAACTGACTGACTGAATTTAATGTTTTTTGACATGAATTCCTCATGTGGGGATTATTACTCATAAATAAAAGATGTTATTAAAGGAAAGAAAAATTTCGACACTGGCGGGGTTCGTGATAGTTATATTTCGCGCTGGATGCCAACTGACACTGTAGCTCAGTTGGCAGAGCGACGGGGGCGTATACCCGAAGGTCGCGGGTTCGAACCCCGCCAGTGTCGAAATTTTTCTTTCCTTTAATAACATCTTTTATTTATGAGTAATAATCCCCACATGAGGAATTCATGTCAAAAAACATTAAATTATGTGATAGTTAGGCGTTTCCAACATTTGCATTCTATCTGAAAAGGTAGACAAGTGGCCGTCCGAATTAGTTAAAATTCGGAGGTAGGAAACGTAAACACTACTTGAACGTGTAAAAAAAATAAAAAAAAAAAAGAAACAAAGGATAGAGAAATTTCGCGCTGGATGCCAACTGACACTGTAGCTCAGTTGGCAGAGCGACGGGGGCGTATACCCGAAGGTCGCGGGTTCGAACCCCGCCAGTGTCGAAATTTTTCTTTCCTTTAATAACATCTTTTATTTATGAGTAATAATCCCCACATGAGGAATTCATGTCAAAAAACATTAAATTATGTGATAGTTAGGCGTTTCCAACATTTGCATTCTATCTGAAAAGGTAGACAAGTGGCCGTCCGAATTAGTTAAAATTCGGAGGTAGGAAACGTAAACACTACTTGAACGTGTAAAAAAAAAAAGAAACAAAGGATAGAGAAATTTCGCGCTGGATGCCAACTGACACTGTAGCTCAGTTGGCAGAGCGACGGGGGCGTATACCCGAAGGTCGCGGGTTCGAACCCCGCCAGTGTCGAAATTTTTCTTTCCTTTAATAACATCTTTTATTTATGAGTAATAATCCCCACATGAGGAATTCATGTCAAAAAACATTAAATTATGTGATAGTTAGGCGTTTCCAACATTTGCATTCTATCTGAAAAGGTAGACAAGTGGCCGTCCGAATTAGTTAAAATTCGGAGGTAGGAAACGTAAACACTACTTGAACGTGTAAAAAAAAAAAGAAACAAAGGATAGAGAAATTTCGCGCTGGATGCCAACTGACACTGTAGCTCAGTTGGCAGAGCGACGGGGGCGTATACCCGAAGGTCGCGGGTTCGAACCCCGCCAGTGTCGAAATTTTTCTTTCCTTTAATAACATCTTTTATTTATGACTGACTGACTTAGAATCAACCCACAGCCAAAATTACTATATATTTTTAATAATTACTTAATAAATAATAATTAATTGCTGTGTAGTGTCGGCTTAGAATAGCACTACCCCATTTCTTCCGGTGGGTGTCCGTAAGAGGCGACTAACGGTATTGGGGCTTTTTAAGGGATATTTGGGCGATGCGGTTGGAGACCCATCACCAACAACCTTTATTTTACCATATCCCCGCGCAACTTCCAACACTGGCTGAGAAATTTTCTATTCCTTAGCTCTGGCTACCCCTTCTAGGGATCTATAGCCGTGAGTATATGTATGTATATATGTATATATATATATATATATATATAAATTTGTTTATTTCTCCAAGGGTGTTTTCTATTATGTAAGTGAGCACTAAGAAGGGAATTTAGCGTTGGCTTAAGGGGATGAAATAGTGAAGCTTATATGTAACTTTCTTAACTGTCGAAGAAGTTTGAAAATTGTTACACAGGTTATGATTACACTTTTTATTGATTTGTATAGCGGAAAGTTTGTGTTAAAATATTTCTGTACCTACAGATCTCCCTTGAAATTTAGTACTGAGGTTTCGTTTATGATTTATATAAGCATTTAAAAAGTAATTTCAGTAATGCATAACCTAGAGGAATAAAATTGGGATTTGCAGTTTATAAGTGTTATTTGACAAAACTGGACTTAGCAGTATGTAAATTGTTATGTTTTGATTACAATTTAAAATAAACTATGAAACTAAGATATACACTATTCTTTCATTAAGGAGTAAATGTAAATGTATTTTTTGGATGATTAGGTATTAGGTACTCAGTCTCGCCTGAACTATAGAAATTAGGTCCTATGTCAATAAGGTTTGTAGGGAGTTTTGGTACGAGTATTATACCATCGATCTCAGCTGAAAGCCCTTTCGTGCAGTAGAGCTCGCAGAGCCAGAGTTTGCGTGCATACAGCCGGTCCCTTAATGAGTTATAAGACGTTTTAACATCAATGTACCTATAAAAATAGACACAAAAATCATAACCCTTCATTTTGGATTTATAAAATGTTTTCACATCAACATGATAATCAGTGTGACGTTTAAAAGCAACTAACTTTACCAAATATTTTGGAATAGAAAATTTCCGTCTCGTCTATTAATAGGGTCACTTTGTTAACAATATCGAAACGTCTGCGAGATACAATGGATTAATTGGTGACTTATGAGTAGTTGAAGTAGAAAGTCTCGCGGGTGCATTGCAGTCGTCGACGGCCGTGGGCGGGCGGGCGACGCATCCAGACTATGCAGGGGTTGCGAACATTAACCCTTTCTGCAGTTCATTCGCCGTCTGGCCTCACCCCCGAACATCGCCCACTGTAAGTAGGGGGATGACTTCGACTGCATACGTTACAATTTCTACCACTTTACAAAATTGCACTTTTAATTAATTATCTTGAAAAACATCGCCATGATACAATGTTATTGGGTCAAAGGTTTTGCAGTAAAATAGTTATTCTTTAGAAAAACAATAAATTATTACGAATATTGGCATCAGATCCGCATCTCTATCTGCAGTGAAATAAATATTAGCATCACATCCGTGTAATAAATATTTTTGTTAGAATTTTGCACTGGATAGAATAAATACTAAAAGCACTTGCTGTGTTAAAATCAATTTCCAAACAAAACAAATGCGGGACCGCCTTTAGATAAAACAGTATATTCCGTCCTTTGCATTTTGGCCCGATCACGGCTGTGTATGGAGCCGTTGAGATCATCTAGCAGTCTATATAATTGGGCAAAAATAAGTACACTGGTAGACCCTTCAATAATTCGTTTTATTCTCAGCCTGTCGAGCTTTTGAGCATTTATGTAATTATTTCTTGTCACTCGTCCTCTCATCTTACCTCCCCCAACCTTCAGAAACACCACTGTAAATGTGAAAATTAAATTTCTAAAATATGTGATTAAGTAAAGTTTCAAGCTCCGCAAATCAAAATATCATCAGACATCATAACTTTGGTTCTTATTAAACAATATTAACAAAGACTCGTATATAATGTGAAGAATTATTTGCATAAAAAACGGATTTCATTTTGGTTTGAGGAAAAGTTGTGACGTTTGTTTGATTCTGTAAGAAAATTTTATTTAATAACGTATCTACAAAATTAACAATTAATATTAGAACTTAGAAGGTCATAATAGTTTTTATTATTAAAAGACGGGGCTTATAACTATAATTAATAAAAAAGAATTTTTACCCGTACATGTGGGGCGGTTTCTTTAAATATGTCTTTGCAAATGGCGTCGAGGTTTTTCAAACCATATATATATTTAATACCCTTTGAAATAAAAAGGGGAAAATATAATAAAAATGTAGGTTGTAGGTTTCAATAAAACTCATAAAGATTCAAAGATTTTCTACAAAATCAATAATTTAAAAGATATAACCTCCAAAAGTTGTAAAATTGGTACATCCCCACTCTAACTGTGAATATAGGAACGTGAAAATCTATCTATACTTATAATAAATCTATAGAGAGGTCAATTCTGTACATGAAACATATTTTCAAAATAACTATCAGGGGGTGATTAGTGATCGATACTGATGCCAAAAATGCAATCAGTAAAATTTTTGTCTGTCTGTCTGTCTGTCTGTCTGTCGGTTTGTATGTTCCTTATGGAAACAAAAACTACTCGACGGATTTTAACGAAACTTGGCACAATTATTTTTCATACTCCTGGGCAGATTATAGTATACTTTTCAGCAGAGTAGTAAAGGGGAATTGGGGGATATTTTGGGAAAACGGTAGAAATTACTATATTTTTTAAGATTCCATCGCGTGTGCAGCCTTAGTGGTTTAAGTTACATAGAAATCATGTATGACAGAAATATTTTTCGTAAAATTTTCTAAAAATGAATGTATGACAGCATACGTCTATCCTTTATGGTTAACTCACAATATCACGTGTAACTCCTGATATCTTAGCAATTCGGAGCATTCTGATTATATTTGTTTACTCTTACGTTTATAATACTCCCACTCATGTCTTATTTAAAAAAGTTAACATCATTCCCTATGCAATAAAAAAAGAATCATGGAAATCGGTATAGAAACACTGAAATTACACATGAAATAAGTCATCGCGCCCGTGATGAAAACTAAATAATTACTAATGTACATATTACATACTAGATGGCGCCAGTAGTTGTAGTTGTTATAAGTACTTCATAGCGTTTTACTCAACTCAACATCAACTCATTCTAAAAATTAGCTTATGTTCGGAGACACTAACCCGTTCATATGAGCGCTTTCACAGAAATCACAAAGCTACACTATTCAGGAGTGGTCTAAGTAGTAATCATTGCGCTTGAGCATTCAAAGCTTGAGCAGTGGTTCATGAAACCTCAGATATTAAAAAACAACGCTACCCGTGCGAAGCTGGGCCCATCCACTAGTTTTCAATAAAATCCATGTTGTAGATCTCAATAAAAAGCTATGACAAAAATTGTTTTGAGCAAAATATATTCAGCATTTTTTGCTGCAAACGTAATTTCCATACTTTTAAGACCTCTTTTCACGTAGTCGGTTTTTAGAATCACTTATACTCATAATCTTTATTATATTTTTATATTGACTTATTTTTGGTCCTTAGATAACATATACTCAGGCTTCATGCAGTTAGTTCCCATTGGGGTAGACTGAGACTATTGATCGCCACTTTGTACGATCCTGGCAAACCTCTCTAGCTTCGTTCACATCCATTATCGTCTCAAACACGCTCTTTCATTCCTCATACTTCGGACACCTGCCTTTTTGCGCGCACTCTTTATTTCATTCTCTTCTTTATTAGTTAAATAACATCCTTAGTATCCCAATATTCAGTAGCCATGACTTTGCCAATCGACATAACCGTTTTCGCTTTTCTGGGGTAAATTTTTCATTCCCGTTCCACTGTATAATACGAGTATTACATATATTTCCATGTTTCATCTACTGGGGTATAACGCCATAAGAACTTGCTATGATCTTGCTTAAAAATCGCTGAATTTTCTAATGAAAAGCTTATGCCGTTGTTCAACAGTGAGTAAACGTGGCACGCATAGTGGGATAGCTCTTTCATTCCCAATTTTTAGTGTAAAATATTAAAACCGCGTTTAGAAGAAATGCTAAAAATTTCTGCTGTCTATCGCAATGTCAAGAAACAATCGTTTTGTAAATGTTGCGACGCGTAATCCATTCTTCCTATTTTAATGTTCATCCATGGTTCCTCTGAGGAGCAAATAAATAGTATCTTTCTTTCGTTCATTTGTTTTATATATAACTGAAATACTCGTTAGAGTAAGATACATAATATTGTTTATATTAGTATGAGGCTTAAATAAGGGCGAAAATTCAAATATAGAATCCTTAAAATATTGTATTAACATACACACTGCTATAAATCCCAAAAATGTATAGCAAGAGTTTCAGAATTAGAAATTCCTAAGCTAATGTTGGTAGTTGAGTCGTATAAGAAGCGTCTGGAATTTCTGTGTTAGTGTTACTCTAAGCCGACACGAGTCAGCTTCCCCGATGAGTGGATTTTTTTTTATTAAAAATTAGAAAAAAACTCTATCATAAAGGTTTATTGCTAACGTAATGAAAGCTTTTTCGTTCACTATGATATGATATATATAAGATTGCGGCAAAAACATTGTAGAACAAGTGCAAGTGGTTTGTCCAGAGAGTCCCGGGGGTGCAGGGGGGCGGAACGGGGGGCGCCGGGACGTTGACTGTCTGGGGCCTTGCTTCTCTTATCTGCACTTGCCCTTTACTCCGATGCACCGCATCCACTTTTCACCCCCTTCGTGTCTTCCAACTCATTGTCGTCTGCGGATTCTTACTTCACTAGATAAATTCATTATTCAAACATCTATTTTTGCTCAACCGCCACGTTTCTTTTTACAGAACCGTGAAAACTGTTTGCTGGATTTTTCGTTACTTAGAAATACACGAACGAAAAAAAAACACAATTTCAGAAAGTGGATGTTTATTTTAGATTTCTGTATGTTTTTATTTGTGTGCTTTCTGACCAAATATTAAGTATCTTGCATACAAACTTATAGTCGCGCGATTAATTCTCGTTAGGGTAGGCTGGGGGTTTATCGACATAATATGATACTGGATGACAACTCTCTTTTGCTTTTTCTCATTCCTCTATCTTCTCATACATACTCTTTTACTATGTTTATGTCATAACACCACCTTTATACAAAAGTTTTCTATCTAGTCTTCAAACGTCTTTGATCTTCGTTCTGTAGTTGCAATAAATATACCATCAGCATTTGTATTTTATCTGTTTTGCCACAATGATCTCATCTATCCAAAAGTCCCCAAACAATCTTAAAATTTATTTTTCTATCTTGCGCATCACTTCAGATCATGGCAACGTCCAGGAAAAATACTATTTCTCACTCAGCGAAACCATCTTATTTACGTAAACTTTTGAGGGATCTCATTACAACTGCATTCCCTCTACTTTCATACTTCTTTTGCCATACCAAACATTGAATACCATACATAAGATTCAGTGCGGTAATTTGCACTGCCAATTGAGCCTCCTCTGACAACGACTGCTTTAACATTAATTCTGAATAAAAGAATCAACAGTCGTTCATGGAGCCATTCTCGTAATGAGTAAAATTATCTAAATATCCGTATGCGGAGGCTTATTGCTGTAATGATGATGAATATAACTTCTCAACTTAAATAAGTCTCTACAATCTGAATATTTAAATATGCCTCAAACAATGGCATTGCTTCAACGCGATGTCCGATTAATTGGTGTTAGGCAGTAAGACAAAATTCTGCATACTTAAAATTCAAGCAGCTAAGTTGACTTCAACTGAATAAAATGAGCAGTGCAGCTCGGTTAGCTCGACCTTGAGATGTGCGTCCTCGGCTGGAGTCAATGCCTCGGCCGTGGCCTGAGACTAGCTCGCTTTTCATACCGGCTTCGAAACGAACTGATACAATGGAATATGTAACAACTCAAACCTATTGTGATATCATCTACTTCTGACAAAGATTGTTGGGAATGTCTTGTTTCCCTCCTATCATACGTGTATATTCGCTTATATATCACCTTACTTTTTCTTACAATATTTTCATTATATAAAAAGAGTGCTAAGTAATGAACGTTTTGAGTGACATCTTAACAATCGAAAAAATACATCACAGGTCATTTCAAAGTACAATAAGCCAATGTCGATTACATCCAAGATTGAAATTCCACCATTTACTTAGCATAGTTTTTTTTATTTTATAAGCAGCGGTACAATACAATAGTTAGTTTTTCTTATAAATTTTAATTTATATTATGTTTCTTTCTCAAAAATATTTTGTACTACCAAGCTTAGTACATCGCAGTGTTGTACTACCAGGCTTAGTACATCGCAGTGTTATAATATCGTCAGGTTATTTAGACTTTAGAGTTGCCCAGAAGGAATATTTTCGCATATTAATTTTTTCATTTGATATATTTTAATTTAAATATATTTATAGTTACCGGTCCAAGCGAATGCAATCACATTTTTACAAAGTTTAAACTGATTTGACTTTACTTATGATCACCTTAAGTTTTCACCGCAACGATTGTGAAGTCATCGGGACACAGAAATTTCCAAAATTTTCCACATGTCGATATCGATATTTTCCATATTTTATCTGTAATCTCACGCAAAGCAACGAGTGCCCTAGCTAGAAGACACTCCGGCAGTAGATTAGTGTGAGACTGTGGTAATGCTAATAGCTTTCTTCGTCTATTTATCCTTTGTAATATATTAACTGTATAGAAGAGACACTGTTGCTCACTTGGTTTAATAGATTTTATCTCTGAACTAGAAATAGGATACTACAATTCTAAGCTGATGATACTACACAGATTAAAGTATCTAAACGTATAGGGGTCCGTTTTTGATAAACGCTTAATTTAAAAATAACAAGTAGCCTGCTCCGACATCAATTTTCTTTTTACACAATAAGTGAGTTGAATATGTCAAGTAAAAAAAAACCTTAACAACGAAAACAGAGCAAAATATGATCTACATATATTTTTTTATAATAAATTGATAATTCTTTTGGATAACATGAGTTTATTTTCGACTAAGAATATATTAAGAATAAAATTTATAGATAAAGAACAATGCGTTGTATATGGTAAATGAAGCTAATGCGAACAGCTCCATCAATTTTTTGGGGGAGTTTGTAATGAATGGGCTACGACACGACTTAACCTTAACTTAACACTTTTTTCTTTTTAAACACAACAAATCCTTTCAAATAAAAGGTAGATATATATCATCTCGTTAAAATTAATTTAAGTGATATTAATAAAAACAACTACCCGTGCTAAGTTGGGACAGTCCACTAGTGTATTAATTTTAATAATCTCCATCTTCCGCCAATTTTAATTTCGTCCCAATAAGAAATGTAGATAGCTATAGTTGATAAAAGAGAGTGAGGGTGGCTACGGAGGGTTGGCGGTGGAACGGGCGAGGGTGGGAGACACCTGAAGGCCGACATTGAAATACCCTTGCAAGGGCGTTACTCGCTGCAACTTGAAGTGCGCGGTTAAAAACCCCGAACGAAACCGTCTCCAAACTATAAATGTATGTATACAGTTGTGTTTTTTAAACCCCTAGTTTAAAAGAAGGATATATTTATATAGTTTATATGGATATTTTTGCACACATTACTGTTATACGATAAGATAAACACAGAAACACTAGTTAGTAAAATAGCATTTCTTTTTTTAAACTATATTTTATATTTATCATCCAAACATAACTTCCAAAGGTGGCTGAAAAATATTTAACTCTGAAGCTCTGGGTACCTCTGGATTTATAGCCATGAGTATAGGAATAGGTAGTATGATTTTAGTCTCTCCTTTTAAGGACTGCCGATTATGACGTGACATATAAGCAGAAAGAACAAATAGTCAAATATATTTGTACTTATGAACTGACTTAAAGGGGAAAAAATATTGTAAAAAAAATCATCTGTGATTAATATTTAATTTTAAAGGGGGTGGGGAAATGAATACTATTAAATAAATATTAAATAAAAAAAATTGCATTTATTAACAGAATAAACTATAAGAGAATTAAGGAAACTTTATCTTCGTTTCAGCAATCATGGAAATAATATCCAAGTTAATAAAAATTAATACTTACCATGTTCAGGTATATTTTTTTAGGATTTGTTTTTGATTAAAACATCTTAGTTATATAGATTTACCACCTGTTTTAATTTTGAAAAGATACTTTGTTCAATGAAACTTCCGTCTCGGTATTCTTCTAAAGCTAGATCGAGCTATTAAAAAAATACACACATCTAAACTATTAAAGAAATCAATAAATATTGGTTCCACATAAAGAAAAGCTGTAGTTGAGTTGCAGCGGAGACATTGCATATCGATCCTATCGGTAGAGGTAGGTACTATGCGCACTGCAACGCGCAAGTGTGTTGGCCTGTCTGGCAGCCCTGCCTGTCTACCCCACGCGCCCTCGTGCCCTTCCTAAGATACACTTTCACTGTCACCATGTCCCGAACACACCCCGAGGCGATATTTTTTATTTCCAATCATGGTTTGATCGATTCAAGTATTTATTGTGCAATTTGTTGGGTGCATCAGCTTAGAAAAGCATTGCGTTATTTGTTCTCGATAATGTTGCACTTACAAGGCCAATAAAAGATTCTTTTTATTTTTAACAGGCTGAATGATTTTGCATTCTTTCCTCAAACATAATTTTCTAATATGACGTATATTAGAAAATTATAGTTGAGGTATACAACTACTTAAAAAACACATGTTTTTATTGTGTTATCATAGCTGTGTATAATGATTTTTAGAGCCATGGTCATGGTATAAGTGGGTACTGTATATATCATTTAAATTCCTAAACCGAAGTGCTCCCAATTTTAATAAGAGTAAGATACTACAAATAATTACAAAGACAAGTATATATAGGAAACAATACTTGCAGAAAAAAGCAATCTAGAGGGATGAAGTGATAGCTGATATTTTAAGAAACACAACAATCAAATATTTGAATACACGCCTCGTACAAACTGCCATTATTTCCCATTGGGCAGACAGAGACTATTGATCGCCGCTTTGTACGATCCTGGCAAGCCTCTTTAGTCATTGATACTTGTAGATTATACAATAATTTTATATTTTTTTTGGCTAGAGCATAGAACTACTGCCTTAGTAGTCTTTTAAACAACTATAAAAGTGAAATGATGTATCGTGGATGAGTTACTGATGAGTTACAAACATCATACTCCATACCGGTATCGTAATAATAGGGTGGCAGGGCTGGCAAAATGCCACGGGCGCCCGACCCAAAAGGACCTCGGTCCCAAAGGCCGCGAGCACATTTTTTTTTCTCGCCTTAGATATTTCGCCTATGGCAAAATCTAGAAGTTTATCAAAATTAAAATGAATGCAAAGCGAGTATTTTTACTGATAGGGCCTAGGGCCCATCAAGGGAATTTGCCACGGGACACCGATGGTATAGTTACGCCACTGCTCCATACATACATCCATGACTAAAGTGAGCCTCAAACCCTTAGCCTTACTGCCAACTCATACCACAGCTGCGGAGTGATATTTTTAATAATTTGTGTTTTGTAATAATTTGTTAATGTATTGTTATTATTATTCTTTATTTTTAAATTTGATATTATTTTTGTAACTAACATGTTTCCTAAATTCAGCTGTATCTTCGGTTATTAAGCGACTATATGATTGTATGATTACCTGCAAATTAATCACCGAATTTAATTTTCTGATTTGAATAATCTACGGAAATATAGTAAAAAATAAGTTCTACAGTTTTGGTTCAGTTGTTATCCAGATTTATTGGCATGACATTTACAAAAGTCGGTATTCATCTACTATTTACACTTTGTGGACCAAGTAAGAATACGTAAAATTTTTATTCTATAAAATTACTTGTCGGTAGATAGTTGAGTACATTAGCGATACCCAGATATAGGAACTAGTGCACTGACACGATATTCTGATTATAATATCTCTGTTTGTACGAGTATTATCTACGAAACTGGTCGCTACGATCTGCATGCGCCCTAGGCGCGTGTCAAAACTGCTACGAAATTTCGTAGATATTTTAGCCAAATTAGGCTCTTTGGATAGTGCTTAGAGTTATGTTCTTAGAACTCCTTTATTGCTTTTTATGTTTTTTTATTATAAACCGTTTTTTTATCTACATTTGATGCAATTTTCATTTTTATTATTATATATCTTATTTTATCAAGAATATATAACTACATTATACTGGAAAAAAAATTGAGAAGTAGAAATACATAACATAACATAAACGTTCACGCCGTTTATCCCCGAAGGGGTTGGCAGAGGTACCAATACTTCTGAACTCACATGGCAGCGCCATCTAGTGTCCAGAAAAGGTACCCACGTTTTGCTTAGACAGTGTACTCACGTGATAGGGGGCAGGCGTATCGCCTTTTTGTAGAAATACATTTTGCAATAATACTCAACTTTTTTAACAAATATAAACAATATTTAATAGTAAAAATAAAACGTGAATGATGATTTTATATCCGTCAAGTTTTACTTCCTTCCCTATATCATATTATCACCAATCAGCATTTTTCTGTTGTTTTCCATATTTTTCCGAATAGTTGTGTAAAAATCCAGAAGGTAAAAAATGAACAACTAGTTAGGAAAGCCGAAAAATATGTACATTGTTAATAATTAATTATTTTTAAAAGTAAGTGATTAAGTAACGAAAATAGGGCTGTTTGGATGAAGAACAAAATATACCCACATGACATCTATCTATAATTAAATCTTTGGATTACTGACAAAAATGTGGCTAAGTCTTGCATTAATTTTACGGTGATTGGGTACAAATAAATAATTCCAGGATGGACCTTGACATTGATTTATGGTTTGACTTTGCTCATTGATGATATGTTTATCTTATTAATATAATAGGAATCTGCTTAATGAAAATATAAGATTGATTAAGTTGTAGGTAAGTGATACCATGTATTCCGTGTCCGTGCTTTATCTTAATTCTAAGTTTTGGAAGTGTTGGGCAATACAATGGTAAGACATTCTTCCGACCACGTTTATTAGAGAGATGTTAATCAGCTGTTATCAATTGTACGCCCGTGCGTGTCCAAATGGCTGCCGGGTATCGATCGACTATACCTTTATCACTATCCCAGAACAAAGAGATAAGCGCTATGAGATTAGCTACTCAGACATTTACATGATAACTTCATAACATTGCTATTTTGACCTCGTTGAGAATTTTTAATTAATTTCACTGCTGGATGAATTGAAAGCCAAAATGCAGAAAGTTCATTGTTCTTCGAATGGCTCGCTTGATACCTAAAAGTGCAGTGCACTACACCCGTAAGGTCAATGAAGGTTAAAGGGTAAACGAAGTTTAGGTTCATGGGTTCATCGAAATTGCAGGCAGAGACAGGCGTGTTGCATGAGTAGGGCGGGCGGGCGTAGGGCGTCGCGGCGGCAGTGCAGGGTGCAGGCGGCACCTGGGGAGCGACGCGGGGCAGCCCTACTGCAGATTCACTTTCGACCGGCCGCGACCCGACCGCGACCGCCGCCCGACTCGCGATCGCGCTCCACGCTCCAGCCAGTGAGAGAAAGTTGGTCGTACCGCGCAGACGACTTGCGCTACGAGCGGCAAGACGCCGCATCGCACGCACGCACTGTTTGCCGCCCTTCTGCACTCGCATGTTATTTA
>OY755173.1:11336073-11402804 GCA_963576735.1 Bedellia somnulentella | reverse complement strand
CAACATGACTACTCCGATATTAAAGAGGTGCGTGTGTATACAGATGGCTCCAAGACCAACCAAGGGACTGGAGCGGGCGTATACTCACAAGACCTCAATATCAAAATCTCCAAAAGCCTAGGCCACCACAATACGGTATTCCAAGCGGAGTGTCTTGGAATAATTGAGGCGGCAATGGCAATCAAAGCCCGTGCGCTGTCCGATATGCATGTCAAAATCATCTCGGACAGTGCATCTGTGCTACAGGCTCTGGATCGTTGTGTGTTCACTTCAGGACTAGTCCTGGAGTGCCACGGTGCTCTGGAGGAGGTAGCCGGGAAAAACATTATAACCCTTCAATGGATTAAAGGTCATAGCGGCTCATTGGGAAACGACGCGGCTGACGAACTGGCTAGGGCGGGGTCGGCCAGGAACCTGCAGGGTCCTGAACCGATTATCCCCCTGCCTTTTGGTCAGCTGCGTGCGTGGCTAAGAGAACGCACACACTCTCTCTCCAAGTCACACTGGCAGGAAGAGCCTGGCTGCAGACAGTCAAAGGAAACTATGCCAACCCTTGACATAAAGCTGACCGGGCGCGCACTACGACTTAGTAGGAAGAACCTGCGGACAGTGGCGGGAATACTCACAGGACATACCACATTAAACAAACACTTACACACTATAGGCATCACCGACAGCCCTCTATGCCGTGCGTGCATGAAGGCTGATGAGACGGTCGCTCACGTGCTCCAGGAATGCACTGGAGTGGCCGATATCCGAATAAACACTATAGGAACAATAAAGTCGCTCCCAGGGGCGGTAGCTGACCTGGATAAGCTACTTGCCTTCTGGACGGAATTAGGCTGGGAGAGCTAGTTGACCACTTGGTCCACGTACAATGGTCCGCCATGTCGGGCTCAGTGCGGAAACCCGTGGCGTTTACCGCCCGTCTAATAATAATAATAATAATAAAAGCGCGGGGCGCGGGGCGGGCGGCACAGCGGTGAATGTCGGGCAAGGGCGGCTGAGTCACGGCCACCCCGGGATCAATACTGCACTCGGAAGTGCGTGTCGCGCCGAGCTACCCGACCACCCAACCGCCCGACCGCCCGATCTGACATTCACTATATGCATTGCCACCGGGGCAGTACATATACTCACGGCTATAAATCCCTAGGTGGGGTAGCCAGAGCTAATGAATCAGAAATTCCTCAGCCACTTTTGGAAAGTTAAGTGGGGAAAAGATGGTAAAATAAAGGTTGTTGGTGATGGGTCTCCAACAGCATCGCCCAAAAATCCCTTTAAAGCCCCAATACCGTTAGTCGCCTCTTACGTACACCCGCCGGAAGAATTGGGGTAGTGCTATTCTAAGCCGACACTACACAGCACCGGGGCAGTATTCTAAATAAATAACTGATTAAAATTGCTATTAATACCACATTTCATAAATGTCTTAAAATATAAAGAAATGAAAAACACTAATAATTAATCTAAAGTAATCATATCTTACAAGATGTCTAAATATGAACTAAACTTCCAGTCTACGAACGTTAAAGCAAACCAATTTGGAATTGATTTTGCTTTTCTAGCGACACATCGTTTAACATAAGAAAATATATCACAGACAACACACATTGTTGTACGGTTGTTGAAAATAATCAATTTATGTTTTTTTTAATAGTTATTCAATTTAATATAGACATATTTAATGAGAATACAAAACTGCAGTACCATAACAATAGGCCGGGAAAACGAAAATGATTAAAGTATAAAATTGTAGCTAGTTCCTCATAGTTCAAAATAAGTAAAGGAGACAGTTTGTCAAAATACAGATATGCAATGAAAGAATTTGTTGGTACTGAAATAACTCTCATTTATTTATTGGTAATTCATGTAATATCACGTAGGACAACGCTTTTCTTATTGTCTCATAATAGTCATAATATATATTTTTAACGTAAAAGTAAGTATAGCTTTAATTTACACTTTGTGTTTGCTGTGTAGTGTCGGCTTAGAATAACACTACCCCATTTCTGCCGGATTTTTGGGCGATGCTGTTGGAGACCCATCACCAACAACCTTTATTTTGCCATCTTTTCCCCACTCATCTTTCCAAAAGTGGCTGAGGAACTTCTAGTTCCTTAGCTCTGGCTACCCCTTCTTGGGATTTATAGCCGTGAGTATATATGTATGTATTTGTAAAAAAAATATAGAAAGAGCTTTTTAAAGCCACTCTCACGACTCCCATCCTTCCAATAATCAATACTCGCCCCACTTGCTGGCACGGTACATTTATATTAAAACACGCTGTTCAGTATCATTCACCATATAAATTCCAAACCATACCGAAAAAACATCGTTTAACTCAAGCTGTAAATCTTCTGTAGATATAACATAACGTGTCTGTCAATAGTATAGATGAAGTAAGTTCTATAATAGTAGTTAAATTGAGTTGCCTGCACCGATAAAGGCGATAACCTTGAGGGCGTCCTGACCTACCCCGCACGCTCGCTCGTTGAACAACGACACGATAAAATTGTCTGTGTTTTCGAACATTTGTTTTGTTTGCATTTCACCAATTGAGATATTTTCTCAGATGTCCTTTTGATTTGAGGGTTATTGCTTACTGATAAATGTGAAAGTGTTACAATATTTTTATCTGTGACTTTGTACGACCTCTCATTTGTTCTCGGTGACTCAGTTGTAATCGTAAAAATAGCAGAGAATATGTATTCAAAAAGAAACTCACATTGCTATCGTTGTTGAAGTATTGATTGAAAAATAATGTTATTTTTTACATATAAGTAAACATAAATAAGCCAGAGCTAAGGAATTAGAAATTCCTCGGCGATAGGCCTGCCCCCTATCACGTGAGTACACTGTCTAAGCAAAACGTGGGTACCTTCTCTGGACACTAGATGGCGCTGCCATGTGAGTTCAGAAGTATTGGTACCTCTGCCAACCCCTTCGGGGATAAACGGCGTGAACGTTTATGTTATGTTATATAAATAATTAAGGTGCATCAAGATTTACCTTAATATCAGAAAGTAGTTAGATACTTGTGCATTATGATTGTGATACAAGTAAGCGATACTTGTCATTGCAGTCGAGATAGATTCTATTGCGCGATGCAATGACACGCTTTTTAACACACTTGTAAATTAAATATGTAGAAAAATTGATTTCGATGAAAAAAAGACACCTAAAGAAAATTAACATGGTGTCATAAATCACGTTAGTTTTATTACAATGTCTAAAATAGGAAAAATATGCTAATATAAACAAAAATAATAAATATTGATAATTTAGCTGGGATTAATATTGTTTAAAAGAAAATGTTTGAATTTAGTAAAACTTCACTACATTCGTTTATATCACACGAACAAATAACTCCATGTATAATTTTTACACAACATATTTTTTAGGAGGAATTTGACTAATGAAAACAGTACATCATCACACAATCTGGAGATCTCGGGTTTGATTCCCAGGCGGTAAACACACAAATTCTATTTGTATAGATTGATTTGGTAGGATATTAAGAATATTAAGCATTGCCGGCTTGATCATCTGAAATTTAAGATTATTGCGCGCGCTTCGAAAGGTCCCTTAAGCCGTTGGTCCTGGTTTTGATAAAGATAGTTGTCATTATAGTCTGCCAACCTGCGCTCATGGCAAAATCACTCTATCAGGGTCGGCTCGATTCTCGGTGGGGACATTTTATGGGCTGAAATTGAATGGTTATATTCATAAATTGTGGTAGCATTATCTAATAAAAATACAGTAATATCTTAGATGAATAGGGTAGGTATCTCCAGTCATTTTGGCACTATAACCATATATGAATTAAAATTATTCAAAAGGAATAAAAGTGATCTAAAGATCCAAAATTTCGTGTTATTTGTTAGAAAATTTGGCTCTACCTTGATGATATTATCATTATGAATATTACCTATGTTTTGTATGACTTACATACATACATACATACATATACTCACGGCTATAAATCCCAAGAAAGGGGTAGCCAGAGCTAAGGAATTAGAAATTCCTCAGCCACTTTTGGAAGTTGCATGGGCAAAAGATGGTGCAATAAAGGTTCTTGGTGATGGGTCTCCAACCACATCGCCCAAAAATCCCTTTAAAGCCCCCAACATCGTTAGTCGCCTTTTACGTACACCCACCGGAAGAAATGGGGTAGTGCTATTCTAAACCGACACTACACAGCTGACATAAAACAATACTCAACCACGGCACCATTTTGTGGCGTACATTATGACACATAATGTTTTGACTTAATATCTCCATTATCCATCATATATCACTCTACAATGATGATTGGGACATCACTCTACATGTCACGTTTTTCAAAAAATAATCCTATCACTTTTGAAGTGCTTTGCAAAACTTCAAAGCAACCTAGTAAAATACAAAACTCAAAGCGAGATTTCAATTTTTCAAAGCGAATTTATGACGTGAAAACATTGATTGAACTTATAACTTTATGCTGGTACTTCAGAAAACTAACCGTCCCTCTTCTTCATGTACTTGGCATCTGATCAATCGTATCACGTATAGTCGATGTATCGGCACACAGTGGTGTAGATTCAACTCCGATTTCTAAATCAATGCATTGCAGGCAAGAGTGAAGAGGTTATCGTCTCATTTTAAAATGATTATTTTCATTTTTAATAAAAATTTATCTGTAAAAGATATATGATAAATAAATAAAAACTAAGAATAAATCATTATATTTTCTGACTACATCTTAGTTGATTCTATTGTTACACTTGTATAATTTGAATAAATGCTATGAGTATTTTAATTTTAAAGTTACATTTATTTGCTGTTTGCATCATTTCATATATTTTTTTTATTTAGACAATAATTAAATAATTTATGGCGATTTGTTAGTCAAGTTCAGATATCGTTTAATTAAACCAAGCTGTGCACGTATACTCAGGACTTTGCTGGTTTAAGGGCCTCCCCGCATTTTGCAGCTATTGCGCTCACTCTTACGTCAAATTTACTGAGAGTGACAGGGACGGAAAAAACGCGCACGTAGGAGAAATGTAGTTTATTTAGTTTTATTTTATAACTATAATGTTTAAATGAAAAGTTAAACATCAAAGTTACAAATCTTAAAGCTACGCGTATATAGACACATAATGAGTTCACAAGTATGTTATGCCAGTGGAGCCTATACGGTTTTTATGAAAACAAAGCATGTTCCAATTAAATTATATCATCATATTTTTCAACAAATTATTTAAATGTTAAACATCAAATTTTAAGACCACGAACTGATCACCAACAAATATTTTATTCATGTCATATCAATATCATCAAATCAAACTTTATAGAATTTCCAAACAATCAATATCAACCTATTTTTCCGGGGACGCCCTTAACATTTTTATGCCAACAAAAGTTATTCGCATAAAAATTACGGGCCACTACCGTGGCTCTACATTGACCAACAAAACGTATCTATCTGTTGCTGATGATTGTAAAAATTTTACTTTGTATTTGGTGTTTTTTAATGTAATTTAATGAAAAGCGATATATGAGTGCCAGATTGAAAATCTCTGCCTTCAGTTTCAGCAACAATACATAGTAATAAATTTACATCAGCGATTTCTTTAAGCAATTAGATAAAATCGTGGCTGCAATCGCATGTTTTACAGCAAAGTTGTCCTTGTGATAAAGAATTTGAAGCGGTGTGGCTAAACTCCAAGTGAATAATTGCTGGTTCCCATTTTCCGCGTAGCAAACGGTGCGCGCTGCCATCGCCGCCATTGCGCTTACGTATGTTTAGTGGCATTGAATACTAATAATAGGTGAACTTGACATTGAGAAGAGAGGCTCGTCATCACAACATGCACTGTCTCATGTTCTCGCCTCATGTCCGAGAGGGATGCAGCTTCATCAACGTCCGCGACCGTTTGTAGGTCAGTCGTGATATTCCGGACGATATAGTCAGAAAGTCGGCTGGAGGTTACATTATGTGTATTTGCTTACGATCAAAATCAACATCGATGTGTGAATCGAAAATAAACAGTGACCAAATTATGCTCGCTAATCCTAAATTGATGAAGATTCCATATTCATTGGAGCTAGTAAGCTTAATTTATAAGAAAAAGTACATACATACATACATATACTCACGACTATAAATCCATAGAAGGACTAGTCAGAGCTAAGGAATTAGAAATTCCTCAGCCACTTTTGGAAATGTGAGTGGGGAAAAGATGATAACAATAAAGGTTGTCGGTGATGGGTTTCCAACCGCATCACCCAAAAATGCCTTAAAGTCCCCAATACCGTTAGTCGCCTCTTATGTACACCTACCGGAAGAAATGGGGTAGTGCTATTCTAAGCCGACACTACACAGCTAAGAAAAAGTCATTTTCAATATTATATTTCATTCTAATTCGATGTGTATACATTGGAAATGTATGACTCCTGTAACAGTAATATATTTCTCCTATTCATATTCTCTCGACTATGAATCTCAAACAGAGATAGCCAGAGCTCTGGAATAAAACATTCCCTAGCTACTTTTAGAAGTTGAATAATAGGAAAATGTAGTCAATAATTAATAAATAGCTTATAATTTAGTGATGAATCCCCAACCGCAGCACCAAACAATCACTTAAAAGGACCCAACAACCTTAGATGTCTCGTACAACACCCACGGGAAGAATTATTAATAATTATTATAAGTGTTAGTGTTATTGAATTTTGAGCCGAAACTATACAAACATATATAACACGCCCTCTTAAAAGCCGTATAACAATATATATATCGGGGAGAAAATATATTTTTATATCCCTTACCCAAAACTCATCGCAATAACTTCGAAAAGAACATAAAACAATATAAAAGCGCTCTATTTTTCTTTCAACTTACATAATATTGCCAGGTTTTGCGTTTCTTTACTCGAACTAATTGAAATTAATACATATATATAATTATGTAGTTACTTAGCCGCATCCCTACGTTGATACCGAATAAACAGCCAAAAAGTATATACATCGACAAAAGCGAATTCTATACGTCGAGACAAGAACTTTTCTCTCACAGCTGCCTCGCAGTTTCATTTAGTTTAGGAAAATGTCTCTAGGTGGCACTAGTGTAGCATACTTTCATTACTTTCAAAGATTCTCGTAGGATGGCGCTAGTTGACACTTAAATCTAAACTATTCCAAACAATAAATTGACTTGAGTTAGGCGCTCCTCTGAGATTTTAAAATTATAAGAAGCTGCATAAATTATCATAATTTAAAAGTTTTGTTATCATAATAAATATTTTCAAAACACATTTATAATAACAATAACATGGAACATGTTAAAACAGAAAAGAAGAAAATTATTCCGCTTTCGATAGATTGCTATCTAACAGGAATGCGTTTTTCTCCTATTTTTATTTTTATTATACAAATCTATAGATATTGGATATGCGTTTCGTAGTCAATATTGCGTAGTCTTGTTCTTCGTAGCACTATTTGATGCGTAGTCTTATTTAGTTAATCTATTGAACAACAGAGGGCGCTAAACGCCTCATGTTTCATGTTTGTTCTAATATAAGATTCATTCACCTGTATTTTTATCACCATTTATTTAATTGATAATAGCGAACCAATGAATAATTAGTTATTCATTATGTATTGTCTGTTCCTTCAACAAGTTCAGTAAAGAAACACGTGTACTTAAAGTAAATTTTATTATATATTATTTCAAACTGTGACATTTTAATAATCTTCTGTATCTTTTCTAATCGTGTTTAATATGGCGAATTGTGATTATATGATTTCATAATTATGTTAAACTACATGTTGGTCTAAACATCAATAAGTTCTATTGTTGTTATACGAAAATGGGACTTTTATATTAACAATCGCAGTGAAAGAAGTTTTTGAACCATCGATCTTATAAAATAAAGAGTTTGTTTTTTAAATAATGTTTCCCAGATATAAAAATATACTTTTTTGTTGGACCTATATAGGATTAAATCGTCTTCCCATATAAGTTGGACTAAAATACAGACACTTAAAAATAGATATTTATTCATATTTTTCATAAAAATTTGTGCCAAGTTCTGATTTTATCGTTATTTTTCCTTAAAAACGTTTATCTCTAGCTTCTACTTTGAAATAAATTGGATATATTCTAATTTAAAACGGACATATGGTCACGGGAAAATGTAATTTAGATACATACACATAAGATCTATATTGTGTAACAAAGTGGCTGGCTGTTGGTCGATGTAACGATAGTAAACTCGGTCGCGGAGCAAGCAACCTTGCAGAGTTTGTTGCTCCGGCGGGGGAGGTCGGGGGGGCGGGGGGCAGCGCTCTGTAACCTTCAGCTCAGTGACACCATCCAGCTCATATTAAAAAACTTTAACTTGCAAATATTTGCAAAATGCATTTGATACGATTGAAATTTGCAAACGTGAACCATGAACTACTCTAGATAGACAGTCTAAGTGTATATAAGTGGCCATTCAGCCACCTAAACTCAAAAATAAAAATCTCTGTGCTTTAATATACGATTATTTTTGAAATATATAAAGCAAATGTTACTAGTAAGAAGTTGTTCACGATCTCTTTAACATACCGGGCCGAATTAAAACTAGGTTTCAGAGAATAAAAATAGCTAGCATAGGTCATGGGTTTATTCCACCGTGACATCTCACAAAAACTCGCACGGGTAAAATTGTACCGAAATTAGCACGCGTTTATTTTACAAAGTTGTCTGTGACCTATAAAGTTAAGGTATGCTGTAAGGTAGTAAACGAAACGATTCTATATTACAAACTGTCACATTGTATACTCGATGACCAAGTCAGTCAATATGATTTTTCTTAAATCAAGGTTTTGATTGTACACCCTGACAATAATATTTGCAGGTGGTATTACAGTGAGTGATCTCGCAATGGCGCTATTTCGAAGGCCGCAGCTGGAACGAACGTCATATAGTTCTCCATCACAAGATATAAATAGTAAGGTGCTTCGAATAGTACGTAAGAAACGTATCAAACGAAAGTAACACTTAGCGCTTGCGTGATAAAGTATATAATGCAGCGGATTAGCGAACGGTCGGTGGCCTTACCTCGTTTGAGTTCATGCACCCGCTACGAAACTGGGCCACGTACCGCGTCCCCCGCTTCCCCGCGTAGCCGTCCAATACCCCTCGGCCCTCGCTTATTCCCGTTACTAGGTTTTCATTGAAATGTTTCTATCATTACTATAATCAACATTCGACTAAGCAAAAAGACCTACATATTTTTTTAAATTAAATTCTTTATATTCTAAATTTTCTGGTTTAATAAATAATATACATATTATTAACTTAGAACCAGAACATGCTCGTTATTATCAAAAATATACGGCAAACTAAAAATATTCTTTATTATATGTTTCTAAAAAACTTATATCAAGGGTAGTCAATCTTAACGAAACATTCCGTCATACATACTTAAAAAAAAAAACTACTTAAATAACCTTGTTTACTATAAACTTTCGTTCGTTCAAATTTGAAACTCTCCTCATTAATTTATATTTAATTATAATAATAAAATAATCTGGAAATAGCAGACGGCTAACTTGCTAACGATTAAATAATAATATAAAAATAATGATGGAGAAAGGCTGTCTCCGATAGCGTAAGCATGATGGCAAAAACTAGTATTGCGCTACACTACGAGTATATGGTTGCGCAAGAGCTCGAGAAAGTGCGAGTAAAAGTTGACGCAACCGCCTAGCGGCTGCGTGACGGCGCGTCGCGGGGGAGGGTGCGGGGCGGGGGGACGCCACGTCACATGCGAGTTATACCACTGAACGAGCAACTATGACGCTAACCGACGTAATCATCGCACGACACTTTATTTGTAAACATATAAAAACAATAATAAAATCATAGCTTGAAAAATTGCAAGCTAACAATTTTTTATCGATTCGGTTGCAAAATCGAGTTAGTAAACAAACGTCACGTTTTAAATGCCATTCAGTTATGCGATGTGCGATCTAGTTTCACAAAATTTCTATTCCAAAGTGAAATATGAAACAAAGATGAGTTTTGAAATGATAGTTCCACCACTCAGACGTAGACTAACTTATTTGTGGTTAAAATATTTGTATGGAAAGTTTAGCACGGCATAGAAATAATCAATTAAAAAAACGTTAAAAAGTCTTTGTAAAATAGAAACATAATTCCACATTAACTTGTTGAATTACTGCATCCCTCAATAAAATATATTTTTTGAGATTTTTTGAACAATTTTTTTTGTCAGACAATTTATTACATTTAAATAGTTTCGAAACATCGTAATACATCTGGGGTGTAACTAGTAATAAATACAAATAATCTTCTAATATCAATTTTTGTACTTTACAATGCTTGCGTCTGATTTATACCGCCTTTACTCTTATCCAAGGAATACATAAAACTAGGCTTAGCTTAAGTTTAATTATTTTATATTGTTTTAATAATATAACATTGCTTGAGAAAACTATTACTTATTTAAGATGTATTATCTTGCTGTTTATTTCTGGCTACCTGAGTGTAAGTTCACGTAGGAGATATAACTACACAATTTTTTACTAAGCGATGCCGCTATAGTTACAGTTTAATAAAAGTACCTGTTGAATAGTAACTAATCTTTTATATTTTATCGGCTACTCTTTTTACCATCATGACATTTCCTTTTTCAGCAATAATTATTCTTGGATGCTTTTATGGAACTTAAGTTGTGCGTGATATTATGTATCACTATCAGTGCTGACTATCAGTTTGAAAACAACCGTAAAACAAGATCTGGGTTTTTTCTTACATTGAATGTGTAATTGATAATTTCGGATTATTTTATTTAATCTTTTTCCAATACGAAAACTTCTTAAATAATTAATAGGCAATAACCAACCCTTAACTTTTACTAATTGTGATTGAGAAATGGTTGTCGATACAATTCTAGGGCTCTGACTTCGTTGTTTTTTAGCTTATTTATCAAGGGTATACATTTGAGTATATATTAAAGTAAATATATATTTAAGCATTGCCGTGTAGTGTCGAGATAGAATGTCACTGCACTGGATTTATGGCCGTAAGTATAAGTATGTATGTAAATGAAATGACAATATGTCAAGAGATTAAAAACTCAAAACTCACTAAAAGTCTTAAGTGTCCTAAATGTCACGTGTCATGTCTGTGAATGGAAACTAAACATATGACCTTCTCTATTTTTGTATATTTTTACTACACTTAAATTTAACTTTCTAAGTAGTATATTTTATATCACAAGCATAGGCCGGGGTAGGAAATTGGTATAGGGTGACATAAATAGAACACTCGGAGGAGCGAGCAAGGCTGCTCTGGTTGGGGGCTGTTGACCTACCATCTATATGTGCATATATATATGTTGCTTTCTATACAATATATAGGTAAATTTTGTGTGCACTGCGAACGTAACCGGGTCATACCGTAAAGTACGTCACGGAATTAATTGAATATCAACGGTTTTTAGAGATGCTTTGTTTGTATTATATACAAACATACATACATATACTCACGGCTATAAATCCCAGGAAAGGGTAGCCAGAGCTAAAGAATTAGAAATTCCTCAGCCACTTTTGGAAATTTGAGTGGGGAAAAGATAGTAAAAATAAAGGTTGTTGGTGATGGGTCTCCACCGCATCGCCCAAAAATCCCTTAATAGCCCCATACCGTTGGTCGCCTCTTACGTACACCCACCGGAAGAAATGGGGTAGTGCTATTCTAAACCGACACTACACGGAAATTATATGTTTGTATTAATATGTTTTTATTACCTGCCCTGTTATTACGGCTTTTACACCAAATACGTGGACTCTTTAAAATTCAACGATCACAGTGATATTCACAATGACAAAACTAATGAACAAGAAAGTTGTATATTTACATTTGATTATTTAGGGTTGTAAAATAAATGTATTAAATAATAAAGTACTTAGTATAAACAATAATAAGAAACCATCTTCAGAATTAGCCAAAACGGTGAGTCTGAAAACCATGTCCTTTACATAGTGGTCTGAAATTTATGCCATCGTCAGAACAATAAAAAACAAATTATAAATTAAAAAAAAAAGTTTTACTTTTGTAACTAAGTAAAGGAATTATTATTATGAGTTGGCGCGAAACGATGCAGTTCGGGTGCATTTAATGCCGGAGATTCACGTTACAATGTTGGTTTAATCCGTTAATATGTTTTACTTACTTACTTACTTATACTCACGGCTATGAATCCTATAAAGGGGTAGCCAGAGCTTTAGAGCTAGAAAACTCCTCAGCCACATTTGGAAGTTGATAGGGGACAAGATAGTAGAAATAAAGTATCGTTGGTGATGGGTCTCCAAACGCATCGCCCAAAAAACATTAAATAAAACCCCTTAGTCGCCTCTTACGACACCCGTGGATAAAAAGGGGTAGTGACATTGTAAGCCGGCACTACACGGCAAATATGTTTTAATTTAAGTTTATTTATTAATTTTAGGTCAATTATATTTATTGTTTGGCACCGACTTATAAATAAATGATTCGAAATCTCACTACTCAGTAAAAAGTAATGCGTGGTGAGGTTAGGCTTAACAAACAGCGAGCGAACCCTTAATATTATCCTTAGGGTAAGAACATCATTTTGAATCGAGAAATGGGACCAATCTGGATGTATACTGCTTTCAGCAAAAAATAATAATTAAAATCGGTCAGTATTATGTCTTGCTTCTTCATAACATAAATATTAAATAAACTCCTATGCCATCTCCTTAGAGATATGCAGCATTAATATTTTAAAAAAATGCATTTTAAAAGAAAATTGATTTTGTTAGCAGTGAAGCTGGTATTCATACATTCTTGGAGATGAGTTGTAGTTAGTAACATACGTAGGTTAAGATAAATAAATTGTGTATGCAATATATAATGGATGTGATAAGTACAAAGGCCATTTGATGTACAATATAGTACATATCTATAAAGCCATCAAGCTTCCCCCCCTCGCGCCCTGCTCCGCGCGATAAGGGCACGAGTTCGATGCCCTCATACAAGCTGACCTCAAAAACGAGGTCACTGCAAAATTAGGACGATGACAACACAACGACCCTAACGCCTTATCGATTCGAGCAATAATAAACCCTATTGCCTCTACATTGAATGTTAAATCAGTTGGTAATGTATTGTGAGCTACATTCAAGCAATTAGGTAAATACGCTGACTCAAATAAGCAGTTAGAATAGTTATAGAAAATAAATTTAGTTATATGCCTCCTTTTGGATTTCTTGAATATGTTTAATGAATATTTTTCCTTGTTGCAGGTAAGACACAGCTAAAAATTTGGTTTTTTTCTATACTTCGCCGAATTTACGCCAAAAAAGTAAGTTTCCTTTTATGTTATTTACATTCACGTATTATTATGCACAGGGTACAAAAGAAAAAAAAGTTTCGAAATCTAACAAGTGAATTGTTTTTGTTGTATGTGAATATTTCATTAAAGATGTTAAAAACATCTATTCTGAAAAAAACCCATAATCACAGAACCCTAAAGATTAAAAACCAACGAAATCATCTTAAAATCCGAGTAGCGGAAAATTTCGAGACGTCCCGATGTGAATAAAGCGTATGAAAAGGTTAGGTAAGTAAGTAGAGGCGTGCGGGAGTGCAGTCCCGATATAGCGCGGTCGTCGAACGGCAACCGGGTCACTCCTAGCCGCTGCAACACCTCACGCGGCCACCGAGCACCCTCCGCCCGCGCCCCGCGACCCGCGCCCCGCACCCCCGCGCCACTCAAACATTACACCCTCCTGAAATTACAGATATTGTAATCATTGGACTAAGTACCGACTGATGCCATGTGGGTTACTAGTAATCAGTAGTTTAATAATTGCTCTTTTTGAAATGATAGGTTTTTTTTTATTTAGGGAGTTTTATAAAGTAGTTTTTATTAGTTTAATAGTGCACAAAAAACATCAAATTTAGTAGCAGAATAATTTTCAATATATTTATAGATTCAGTTCCTCTAAAAGCTTTGTTTTCATTTAAATATATATTGACTAATAAATAATAAATATATATAATAAAAAAATACTTAATAGATAAAAGCCTTCCCTATGCTTTTAAATTATTTTGAAAAAAAACACAAATTATACAGATGCTACTAAATGATTATGACGAGTTCGTGAAAATAATTTCATATATTAAATTTAAATTTAAAAGGTTTTCCTTTCACATCTAATAATATCACAAATATAATATTATCCTTTTAAACTTTGAGTTAACTTTAAAGTTAAAATATAAATCGGATTAGATAATATTTTAAATCCATATCTTATTTGATGCAAAGACTGAAATGATATTATTACCCATTTTGTTCTTAGTACGAGCTTTTTTTTCAATTGTTGTGACTTAGTAATAACGATGTTCCTACATATTAGGACAAAGAGACATTGCCACAAAAATATGCAGAGATTTATGGAGCGTCGTTGGTTGTATTTAATTAATTAAACGCCTTCTAGTTGAGCTCTGTAGCCTGCAGTGGCTTCTTTTTTTAACGAAACTGCATAAAAACGTTAAGTATGTGAAATACTTCGTTCTGCCTTCTCGCTTTTCAAAAGCGCCAGACCAAAATTGCTCTAGGGTAGCACAGGATAATAGAAAGTAAGTGACGGCAAAGATGACAAGTATTTTTGTTCAATATAATCGTTATATTTTTTAAATAAGTAAGGAATATAACATGCTTTTATATTATACAAATTTGTCTTTAAAATAAGATGAAAAGGTATAATCATTAAAATCATACTTTAAAACAAAGATAAACAAAGATACACGCCGTAACTTTCTTTTATTAAAAAATAATATTTCCCAATGACCTATTGATGTCATTAAAACGTTTTTCTTTATACCGAGAAGTTCTTCTAACAATCGACTAGGCCTTGCAGGAGAATAGTATTTGCATCTCCTGAAATTAAAAGGAGACGACACATATTTAATAATAGGTATTTTCGAAAACGTATTTTAGTATAAAAAACGGCTTTGTATGCCTTTTGAAGCCTTGACCTTTTTAGCTACCAGGACTTATCAAAATTAGTATCTAAAACACCAATGTAAAACCAATATGGTGTTAAATTTGAACTAAATAATTTTCCGTGTAGTGTCGGCTTAGAATAACACTACCCCATTTCTACCCGTGGGTGATCGTAAGAGGAGACTAAGGGTATAGGGACTTTTTAAGTGATTTTTGGGCGATGTGGTTGGAGACCCGTCACCAAAAACTTTTATTATTACCATCTTTCCCCCAATCAACTTCCAAAAGTGGCTGAGGAATTCCTCATTCCAAAGCTCTGGCTACCCCGTTAAGGGATTTATAGCCGTGAGTATATGTATGTATGTATGTAAATAATCAAGTAACAAAATAGTAATTTCAAAATGAATCATCATTAAACACTGAGAGCATGTCAAAATTTCCGCGTTTCGTCAATCGTCCTAAATTTCAGCAGGCCAGCTATCATTAGTCAGCAATGTATTAGGGGCAATGTTTCACCATCCACATTACTTGTATGCGTCAGTGATACCCGTCGGTGTTGGTTTTCCTATGCTTAGTAGAACATAATAGAATGATGATTGGCACGGCGGCGGCGGGCGGCGCGAGCAGCGGGCGGCGGCGGGGGTGAGGCGAACGGGGCGCGGGCGTTGTCGCAAGCGCACTCGGGTGCACGGCCGGCCATCAGCACCGCGCCGACCCTGACTCACTTATCTTGCGAACGTGCACCGCTCGCAAATTCGCATTCTAATGCGCGCTGAATTCATCCACTACCATGATACTATAAGCTTACATACCGTTACTTATTAATTTCTATAACAACTTAATTCGGTACTGAATAAGTTGTTATAACTTATTTTCGCAATTAATAGAGACAAAACTTCTATTTGAAAATGATGAATATTAATTTTCATATACATTTATACATCGGTATTTTCATAAAAGTTACACACCATTAAAACTTAAAGGCAACCGCAAGTTTCGCTACAATTACTATATTATAGGTTCGTGCTTTAACCCTTGGGGTTGTGGATGATATAAATATAATAAGTAGATATAAGCTGAAATAGGAAAAAATAGAGGTACAAAAAGTCATTATATCATAGGTCTCTTTTCCGCCTCGAAAAGGAAAAACTTGCCGAAAACAGACAATATGTTATTTTTCGTTTAATTGTATATACGCCCAATATATAATATATCATTTTTAATCGGAGGTTGGTATGAATGTTTTCTAATTCGCAAACTGTTTTACCTTGGCTTTATGCCTAGCTACCCAGTTGAGCTGGCATGCAGTAAGTAAGAGGCAGGCAAAGTACGGCTGGATCTCAATGGCGAAGTCTCAGAGAGCGGGAGTGGTCGCCGCGGACCCTGTAATGAACCAGCGTAATGCACCTTTACGGTCCACGCGAAACAAAGCTCTACTCCGTTGTGTTAAGATCTATTTGTTATATTAGTATGGCTTAAGATACTTTGGATAGTCCATAATAACATTCGTCCTAGTCTGAGTTCGTTGGCCTGTGCTCGAGGTCGCTACAAAACACATGCAAGCATCATCGAGGGCCGATGGAACACTGCAATAATATTAGTGTCCAATTGGTACATGCACGAATAGATTGACAGTACATAAATGATAACTTTAATAATCATTGTTAAATTAATTTATTCCATTACAAAACATTGCTGACAATCTGAAAATCTTTCAGTTGTATTAAAAAAACTAAACTCTTTAATTAAAAGCTTTTTGTAAAAAAAAGGTTACTGAAAGGATTGTAGTAATATTATTTGAGACTTCACACATGCAATAATGATACAAAAATAAAGTACAAAAAAATTTAGGTATTTAATCCTCACAAGAGGTTACATGCACAATTACATATTCGTATTTAGCTGCGTATCTTTTACTCTTAAGGGTTGAAGAACTCACCGAGCACGACCCGAAGTCCTTTAAACTTTCTCTTTAATTATATTTTATTGAAAGCATAATTTTATAGATTAGTTCAGACTATTTCATTTTAGTATTTGATTGTATGTATGTTGATTTTATATATGTGTTATTTAAGTTAAATTCTGTTTAAAATATTGTCAACACAAAATTTTCGCTTATTTAATAACAACATTTTACGTGCATGATCGAATTATAATAAATGGGAAATCAATTTTATAAATCCGCAACAATGAAGATAAAAAAGCTTGCATTATCTACGAAAGTCTGAGACAAGAGAGAGGTGTTCCGTCGTAGCAGATCTCTACGTAGCAGCTACGAATTGTGTAGTCATCGCACCACTTGTTTGAAAACAAAAGTTGATGGTTACGCAAGCAATCAGAAAGCAGTTTTGTGACACTTACAAGTCGTCTTGCTAGTGTCGGGCCGTGGCAGGCTTGTCAATGCACCCATTCCGCACTCATCATTATGTATAACTTAACCAGTTACCACTTTCACTATCGCGAATAACAAGTCTTACGCAACTCTTTTACTCTTACTATTTTCTATTTTACAACTTTTAGATATGTGGAATTGCATATTTGTGTAATTTTTGAGTGACGAGTATTTTATTTTTGCAAAAATACATTATCGTTACATTTTAATCACTGAACTGTATTAAAACGGAAAGACCATTCTTGTTTTAAATATTATTTATACAATAAGTCTGAAAAATATGTGAGTCAGTAAAATATTTAGAGTAATAAGCTACCATTACTTAGTAAAATGTTGCATAAATTTATTCAATACATATATTCAATCAAAATTTAAAACTTGAGATCAACTTGGATATCTAAAATTAAGGGATGCAACTACAAACCTCAAAATAAACTTAACGTGGCTGGTTAAGTTTAACAAAACGAAAGTGAACGAAGTTTCGGTTTGGGCTGAGTAGGTCAGCGGAGTAGGGCAGACGGGGTCGTCGGCCGCGCAGCCTCGCGTGGTGAAAGTAGCCTCACAGCGGCGCCCGCGCAGCCCTCGCGGCGGCGGTGGCGGCAGCGCGCGAACTATTCGCCAGTCATACGCCATTATTTTGCAATTTGGCCATGGAATATATTACGATAAACTTGATGTAACGCCCAACTAACATAAACCACTATGCAAGCCTCATAGATAAAGATATAATTAATAAAGTAAAGGATATAGACTGAGGTCTAAATTAAATGGAATATTATTACTTTAGTAGCGTAAATTTTGCCTTGAATATGAGTAGTTCAAAGGCTTAAAAATTTTATCAGACAAAAAAAAAGTAGATACGGATGAAAAAGAGTTTTGATGATGGTCCCACATTTTTTTCAATTGATATTGATATACTCATATAGATTTTTTAATTTTTTAATTACCTGTAGCTAAATGCCATGGAGTAAAATTTATTAGTTTAAAACAAAGATAATAACGTTCCTGCAAAGGGCCAGAAGACGCGCTGACATCCTTGATAGGTTAAACAATATTTGTGATAAAGGCTATCAGGCCCTATTACTACAAAATGTTTTTTTATAATAATTAAAAGACTGTGAACTTAACTACTTTGTTTAGTCTAAAGTATTAAACTTTTTTAAAAGAAATATTCTTTATTTTGGTGGCGCATAGCAAAAACTTAAAAAAATATATATTCTTATTTTTAACTTGTATTGTCTGTATGCTTTACAAAAAAAGTGACGTATATTTAACAAAAAAAGTGCATTTAAAATTCTATAAAGGAATGTTGTACAGCTTATGCTCAGAAAGAAAACACAAATTTCGTCTAGTTTTAATCTATATAAGTTATCCAAGTTGTTCACTTCATTAGCTTCTAAAGACGATGCTTTATGTAACAAACGACTGTGCTCATTATTGAATGGCTGGTTACATAAACAAAAGGAACTCACAGTGCGCGAATAATAAAATCTTCGCACATCACGTGTGCCTTTGCGTAACCAAGGATTTATGTACATTCTATACATATGTAAGCGTTTAACTGTAATCTTTCTTAATAGAAAAGTATATTTATACTTGCAATTGTAAACTATGATATATAAAATAGCAGACTTTGAAAGTGACTTGAATATGTGAATCATTAGAGTTTCATTGTCATGAAGTTACGTAGCGCCTTGTCGTCGACGAACTTGGTAAGAGACAACTTGCATCAACGGAACTGCTTCGTTGAACCAATTTCTGTCGGAGTTGCTTCACCAGAATTAAATTAAATAAACTGGCGGGACACTCATGGTTCTTGGGAATCAAACCGATTATTGAATCAAAAGGGTTTTCAACTTGATGCATAATCTTAAAAATAAAACTGTTTCGTTTGCATGGCTTATTTTGGAAGGTATACTATTTAGTTATGGGGATTGATTTGATGTTTAACTATTGAAGAGATAAAATTAGAAGTAGATTGCAACACAGCATGGATGTGAACAAAGAAAGCGTAAGAGCGGCGGAGTGGTGCGCGCGGGCGCCGGGCGGCCTTGCGAGTTCGTCGACCGAGTTTAGCGGGTCGCAAGGTTTCGCCAATCGAGCTTCTCGCTGCCTCCAGGATATTGCCAATTCTCTGCGATCAAGGCTGCTGCATTGCCCGTCTGTTATATACCTCTTACTTTTGTACCGTTTTCATTATGTGGAAAACACGACGCTTTTGTTCTAGTTTGCTGACAAGGTGAAACCATGCAACGAGTATACTTCTTAAGTATCTGTTCGTACCAATAACTATTTGTTAACAGTTAGTCAAATAGGTAGTAAAACATAATCGATCGTTTTTCAAGTCTAAAAATTATATTGTTAAGTACACCTTATAGGGGTTACGTCAATTGTATGTAAATACTTTGGACTGGATCTATAAGCTGAAATTTAGTAGATTTAAATATAATTGCGTTAAAAACATAACATAACATAAACGTTCACGCCGAATATCCCCGAAGGGGTAAGCAGAGGTACTAACACTTCTGAACATTACGTGACTTTGTCACCTTGTGTTTAGAGTACCAACGTTTTACATAAACATATATCCAAATAACAACAGTTGGAAAAATTATAAAATTATAATTATAAAAATCCAACTTTCATGGCAACTAGCAGACGTATAGACGTATAATTTTATTATTTAAATATTATTTTAAAATATTTAACATTGATAAGGGTGATCAGTTCATTTACTCATTAAAATAATATACAGCAACAATAAATTTATTTGCAAATAAATTCGAATACAATTATAGCCTCAGTGTAACATAATTAAATGGTTTATCATTAATAAAAAGGGCATGTTACTGATAGTTTTTATTAGTTCAGCCTAGTTATTTCTGTTTAACCCTTTTGGTAACTATTGGAGTAACCATAATTTTAAATTGTAAAACATTTTGAATTGGTTATTTAATAGTTCTATAAAGCTTACTTGTTAGGCCCAGCTCTGAGTTTTCTAACCCGCAGTTTTCTTATTAACTTAAACACCAAGTGATAGAAATAAAAATAGTAAAAAAACTGATTTTCCTTTACTGCATATTATAAACTAAAGTTCGTTTACCTTAAAATTTAATAGTTCAGATTAACTGTGTTATAAAAGATGGTAAAAGACTCAGACGACACGAGTTTGATTTCGGCGTAAATTTGAACAGTTGTGCAAATAACCCTGAATAAATCAGCCCTGAAAATTCTACGAGTTACAATATTTACTCATTACATTATCTGAATGATCATTATCAGAGACATGATAGTCCAGTGGGTAGAACACCCGCCCGAAAAACAGAAGGGCGTGAGTTCCAATCCTGGGACGGGCCTACACCAATTTGTCTTTTCTAAAGTCATATGTGTGGTTAATTTATCATGGTTGCTAACGGTGAGGGAAAACATCGTGAGGAAACCCACATGGTTGAGTTGTACTTAGTCATGTGACAGTGTATTCGTACAAAACGGCGATAGGCCTGCCCCCTATCACGTGAGTACGCTGTCTAAGCAAAACGTGGGTACCTTCTCTGGAAACTAGATGGCGCTTGCCATGTGAGTTCAGGAGTATTGGTACCTCTGCCAACCCCTTCGGGGATAAACGGCGTGAACGTTTATGTTATGTTATGTTATTATCTGAATAAGAGCAGAACCTTTAAATAATACATTCGGTTCGAATTGTATTGTATTCAAGTATAACCTGGATTCGAGTAAGTTGAAACAAACAACGTGGGCGTAAAATCGAGCAAGCTGTATCCCTAGCATGAGCGCTATTCTATCGACACGATATCAGCTAGACTGAGATGACAGTATGCGATACTAAGTCAGTGTAAAAGAGATGGGTGTTTTATACCACGCGATATCTAGTTAAAAGGTCGCTCGTATTAGTTAGCTGCTTAGTTTAAGTAGTTATAGATAAATTGAGAATAAATAACACATCAGTGTGGGGCTGTCCCACTTAAACTCATCTCTACGAAATCGCGCCGAACTAACTAGCTACAAAACGAACACACGAAGCCACGAACTAAAAACCCAGATCCTACAAAATACTCGGTAATAACTCGGTTGCCACAATCGACATACTTGCTGTTATTACTGTTAATGGTTTTTGAAACATTGTTCCGTTTACCTATTAAGAGAACAGCTTTGAACAGAATGTACATACATAAATACGACTATAAACCCAAAAGGGGGTATCCAAAGCTTCAGAAATAAAATATGGTTTTAGTATGATGTTTCTCCAACCGCATCGTCACAAAAATTATAACTTAAAAACCATTTAAACAGCCTCGATCTCTTAAGTCATAACTCATAAGACATTTATTGGAGAAAACGGGTTAGTGCTATTCTAAGCTAACACTACACCGCTTTAAAATGTGTGCAATTCAAATTAAATATCACACATAAACGGTATTAGATAAAACGGTGGGGAATAAATCTTGGTATTTTGACTCATAGTGTTTATGAAGTGATAAGAAAATTAAATTGCCTAGCAGGCATTTTTTTTTCTAAATTACGCCGATGCACTAGTTATTTACAAAGCTAGTTTTTTCAGCAGATAAATTGCCTAAATATGTAATATTGTTTAAAATATTTAACTATAACTTCGTGAAATGTCCCTTTGTGCTTAAATTTATATTTAATAAATAAATAAAATTAATTTAACACTAAAATATTTCGATATTATACTATTACTAGTCTTTGTCTACCTTATTTGGAATCTACGGGCGTAAGCATCTCGTGCGTGGCAAATATTCGAGGCCGAAATTGGAAGAAACTCTTTTATTACCTAGAGAGTAAATATTGGTCATATTGTGATTTCCCAACGTAAGATGTTATATCAATATAATGAAGTAAAACGACAAAAAGACATATGGATACCTAGCCCCTTATATAATAAAATAGATTTATTATATTATAATCCTCCTGAAAAACATTTGATCGACCGTCTTTTTGAAAAGTGATAATAAAAATTTAGGTCTTAGTTAATATTTTAATTAATGTATTATTAAATTTATTGTATTGCTAAAACTAACCCACGCAACATATATCTGTTTCAACTTAATGCACTTTAATGCATGTAAAAACGTTTTAGTACACATTAATGTAAACCAATGCTGACGTACGGACACACCGTAAATGCAGTGACGCAAATAACGAAAAACAAAACCTTCGAAATAGCCGCAATAAAATTTTACGACAGAACATGAAAACTGTTGAAACGACCCTGAATGCTAAATAGAATTGCAATTTAGTCCCGTTAGTAAACCGAGGCGCAGGCGCAGCGGTGCAGTTTTGTATCGTTTACGTTGCTTTTGACACAGAAAACAATTGATGCATATTCAAAGAACACAAAATACTTACAGACATAAATAAATTAACATCGAAAAACACCACCCCTCGCTTTGTTTATGGGGCCGTTTTTTGGGACACGCTCTGTATGTAAATTGAGGAACAACTGCGGAACTCATTATTTGGGAATACAATAGAAGTGTACCAAGCCTACACATGTAAGACAGTCTTTTGTTCCAGTGAATTTCATTCATCAATTAATGTAGGTTAACTAAATACTACTCGTGCTTTTATGATTGATGCAAAATCAGATGCTTATTTATATATAATATAACATAGAAACCTCCTCCTTTTAACATAGTTATCTAAAGTTTTAGACAAAAGGTAGTTTTTGTCTAAAGCTTCCGATAATCATTTACTCTGGTAAGTTATTGATCACATAGACAATAATTTTAATTTATTTGGCAATGAAAGATTCCTGGAGATGATATGTTATCTTAAAACATACAGTAACAGTCACTTTTTTATTTATCCGTTCCAAACAAATATTTTCGCTCTATCTTCCTAAGATTTTTGAAAAGTTCTATGGGACATTCTTGCAATAATAATAATAGTATTAAAATGCATCTTTATAAACCGATTTGCGAGATTGAATATGGCTCGTCTTCCTTTATCTAAGTTACATTCTCATGAAACAAAACATTTGTTAGCCCTGTTTCGATAATTCTAAAAAAAGTCCTCACTAAAGTATTCCAAATTTTCGAAACGGATCTCACAACCATATTTTATCGGTTAACTAAATGTGATTCAGTGAAATGTAATAAAAAATGTAAATGTCAATTTCTTTGTTATTGCCTTAGAAAGTGGGGCAAGAGATTGGGGTACACATCTAATCTATCACAGCACAAAGAGATCACAATGCAATTAGAAAGCGAATAGAAGTAGGAGTGAGACAGCGATTCTCTCTTGTATAGAAAGTGCGTCCGATGCAACAGGAAAGTTGCGGGGCGGGGCGCGGGGCACGGTGGGGGGTGCGCATACGCAGCCTACGAAAGTGGCACACTTTCGATCTCGTCGTGCGGTGAGAGTTGCGCGAAAATGAAAGTGCTGTGCCATTTGTTTCACTTTCCATGACGGGGTCAAAAACCGATCGAGTGGTATATAGTAACTACTTCCTAATTAGTCACCGAAGAACTGGTTCCTTTTGCCTACCTCGTTTTTATTTATATCTCTGCTATTATGTATCGTAAAACAACGAAGTTTATTTTAAACGTTACTTTATCGAGTAGGATGTAGCGACAAAAACACTTATTCTGGGTTAATTTAATACTGAATTAGCATAGTATTTAAAATAGAGTTGCTAGAATTATCGCGTTGTAATTAAGTAAGATTAACGTAAAAGGTACTTGGTGCAAAGCTGATTCTGTTAACTGGGATCACACGAAAATACGACACAATATCACATGAGACCAAAAACTTCAATATTAACAATAACATTCATTTAATACATTTTGAATTAAATTGTCATGTCAAAGATATAATTAAGTTCGTATTTAGTAAAATGCACTAATCTTCCAAAATGTGTCAAAAGCTCAACACAACAACTTTTATTTCCCTAAATAGTGTGATTAAAACTAAGAAACCGAAAAAAGCTATCTTTTTTATAGCAACTTTTATTTTTCATCGTTTAAAATGCTAAAACAGGTAGACTGATCTAAGTTTCGTATTTTCAGCTTTCATGTAAATGCAACATCATGATCTTTAGTGACTAATATTCAAATATATCCGAAAAAGGTACCTTACTTATACATAAACGTGTTACCGAAACGCTCTAACTATTTTACAACAAAGCGTATTTGTATATGTTTATGTGTATATAGACTATTTGTCTGTCATGAAACTCTGAGATATGACTTTCAATTTATGGACCAAAAACTATACAACCTATTTTACAATTATGTGGAGTTTAGCCTAGGGTGTGCATGTGCATTTAAGCAAAATATGCGCTTAATTATCTTAATATAGCAAAAGTTCTTGTTAAATTTGTGAGACCTCAGCCCTCTCCCGTGCTTTTCTTTAAATATATCTAGGGTTGCCTCCATAATTTTGATACTATATTTTTCCTATTTCTAGAATTAGAATTAGCTGTGTAGTTTCGGCTTAAAATAGCACTACCCCATTTCTTCCGGTGGGTGTACGTAAGAGGCGACTAACGGTATTGGGGCTTTAAAGAGATTATTGGGCGATGCGGTTGGAGACCCATCACCAACAACCTTTATTTTACCATCTTTTCCCCACTCAACTTTCCAAAGGTGGCTGAGGAATTGCTAATTCCTTAGCTCTGGCTACCCCATCTAGGGATTTATAGCCGTGAGTATATGTATGTATGTTCTATAAATCTTGGTAGAGTCAACTAATTTATACGAATGGTTAGAGTTAATTAATACCATTATGAAATGACATGAAGGAATATGAATTTTTCATACGTACATGTTCATTCCTTTGGATTATATTGACTTCATTATGCAAGTACATTTCAGTATATTAAACTGGTTCAGCTTGAAATTGGGTCAGCTGGGGATAGGCAGGGGAAAGGTTCACTGAACTCTTATGACGTCAGCCTGACCTGGTAGGGGTGGGCGGTGTGCTTCTCACAACACAAGATGATTTAAGTCATTTTAGGAGTTTTTATTTCACATTATGTATTTAAAACGAATAAAACTTTGATTTTTTTACCTGGAAGTGTCACATATGTAATTTAATAAGTAACTTTGTTCGCCACACTACTGCCTAAACAGCCTTCTGATCTTATTATTGGCCAAACACATGGAAGCCATATATATTGTATTTATGGACGAAAATAAAAACTATCTTAATTCTCCTATTTTAAACAGTAATTGGACCAAGACAAAGAGTTTGATAAATGATATCTAAATTGAACAAAGGAATGCTTTATATTTAAGAAGACACAATCAACTGTCTACAATGAAACCGTGTACATTTTTTTTTGCTAATAATTTCATTTAAATAAAAATACAATTTAGTTACTTTATAGAGAAGATAGATGAACGTAAATTGGTTAAAAATATTTATAGAGCCATTGTGGAATGTAATGTTAGTAAAAAAAATTAAAAATTGAAACTATTTATTTTAAAGGTTATTTATTTAGTTATTTTTACATTTATAATTATAATACAGAGGGGTATTAATCTATACTTATAAACTAGATTGTGGCTCTAGGGAGTCTAATATAAAATTTTAAAATTTTACTAGACTATAATTTAATAACATACGTATTCTCCTATATATATTATATACTCACGGCTATAATTCCCTAGAAGGGGTAGCCAGAGCCAAGGAATTATAAATTCCTCAGCCACTTTTGGAAGTTGAGTCGCTTCTTACGACACCCGTGGGTAGAAAGGGGTACCGACATTCTAAGCCGGCACTACACGGCAAATAAAAATAAAATTGAATAAGTAAACTTATTTCTTTTCGATATCTTTCTGACGGATCTCAAAAGCATTATAGACTCGGACTTGTCTTTTTTTGCCGACGATACAAAGGTTATGGGAAACCCTCTTATTAAGCATGGTGTAATCCAAAACGACCTAGATCGTGTTATCGGTTGGACTGAAGACTGGCTGATGACCCTAAACATTGATAAATGCACTGTCTTTCACATGGGTAGTAATAATCCTCACAACGAATACATCCTTGAATCCAAAGTTCTCAAAAATGTTACCCATCAGAAGAATCTAGGTATAATCACTGCTCACAACATGAAATGGGAAGAACACATACTCACCATAACAAAAAGAGCAAACTCCCTGCTATATCTAATTCGAAAGGCGATTTTTCATATGACGATAGACCTATTTTTAAAGATATACAAGGTATATGTACCCCCGTTGCTGGAATACGGATTTCAAATCCGGAGTCCTTACTTCAAAAAAGACATCGACCTTCTTGAAGTGCAACAAAGAGCGACGAAGATAGTGTCAGGCTTAAAGAACAAGGAATATGAAGTACGCCTTGCGGTACTTGGACTGACTACGCTAGAAGAACGGAGGAAATGAGGAGACCTTATTGAGACATATAAGATATTGACGGGCTACTACAATGTACCAGGACTAAAAGATATGTTTGTAATGAACAAAAATAGAAACTTGAGAGGACATTCTCTAAAACTATTACACTCCTCGTGTACAAGCAATCCGAGACACATTTTTTTGCCAAACCGTGTTGTGGACGTGTGGAACAAACTACCAGAGACAGTGATCAGTGCTCCCTCAGTGAACTCTTTTAAAAACAGACTTGACAAATATTTAAAACAAGTGCAGTAATCACGCATCAGCAAAATATTACTGCTAGTGTATTATCTTTAATAATAATAATAAAAATCAATATTAATAAAAAACATCTAATGGAGGGCGATGGGTTCACATATTTACCCTCAATGAAGTATTTTTTAATGCACTTTTCATTTAGTTTTGTTTAAAATTAATAAGATCAAGACTTAGTTGCTTAGGCAAGTGAGATATGTGAGTCCGCACCCTCCTCCCGTATTCATTACTACTAGTCGGACATACATACATACATACATATACTCACGGCTATAAATCCCTAGATGGGGTAGCCAGAACAAAGGAATACGAAATTCCTCAGCCACTTTTGGAAAGTTAAGTGGGGAAAAGATGGTAAAATAAAGGTTGTTGGTGATGGGTCTCCAACCGCATCGTCCAAAAATCCCTTAAAAGCCCCAATACCGTTAGTCGCCTCTTACGTACACCCACCGGAAGAATTGGGGTAGTGCTATTCTAAGCCGGCACTACACAGCAAGTTGCTGTGTAGTGCCGGCTTACTAGTCGGACATACATACTTATTAGTTCTTGTTACTTTAGTGAGCGATTGGATTTGACTGTGATAGAGGGCGCCCACGGATAATAAATCTAAAAATAAAAGGGCATGAATGAAACATTTGCTAAATGTAAACGAAGCTCGAGCGGACTACCAGGATCGCACATAATGGCGATCTGAAAGTCTACTCTGCCTACCCACTGAACTAATGGCCTGAATTATAAATTTGGCTTGAAGCCCCTCATCACTTACTATATATATTATTAACACATCTCTTATAGGGTAAACTAGATCTGTGTCATGTGTCCGTATTTATATACTTTTTATATATCCTCAACGAGGGGTTCGGTACTATTGAAGAAAACTCGGTAAATTCACCTGAGAAGGGTGAATTAATATATTTATATATATGGATGCGCTAAGTTTTATAAGTATACGCGAGTTCAATTTTTTTTTTATATGTTTGTTACAAAGGAATAGTACCGGGTTTCGTTATCGGTGTTAGGAGTTGGTCAAACTCGTTCGTACCAATGATCGCTTGCCTTGGCCTCAAATCGAATAATTTTTGCTCCAGCTATTTGCTGTTTCCAGATTTAGGTTTATAGATCAGCGGGTTGAGTGTACACCAATTTGTTTCTACATTGTCATTGGTTGTTTTACACTTTTTAGCATTCCGACGTTTCAACTGACGTAGTTCAAATGGTTGTTGGATTTTATTGTGGTTGTGATTCTATTATCAGCGCTTTTTGGCTGCTTTTAATGACTTCCGTATAGTTTATGTTATGTATACTATGTTTGTGTTATGTAGTATATTCACAAAGATAAAGTTTGTTGTGTATTGAATTGAGGGTGGGATACCTTAACATATTTTTTACAATGCTGTGTAGTGCCGGCTTAGAATAGCACTACCCCATTTCTTCCGGTAGGTGTACGTAAGAGGCGACTAACGGTGTTTGGGGGCTTTTAAGGGATTTTTGGGCGATGCGGTTGGAGACCCATCACCAACATCCTTTATTTTACCATCTTTTCTCCATTCAATTTATAGTGGTGAGTATATGTATGTATGTATTTTTTTACAAGATTCGTATAATATAGTAGATACATATAATCAAAAACGAAATGCGTATCATTTGAGTGTCTTATCATTTAAACCTTGGGATTTATAAATAATGTAATTAATTGAGGAAGTTAGAGGTCAAATAACTGTTTATGATATAGATAATATTTAAAAAAAACATTTGTTTTCATATCGTGGGTAAGAATTTACTTTTAACTAAATTGGATTTAAATCGACTAAAAATTTCTCAGGTGTGGAAAATAAAAATAACTATATCATCGTCATAATTAATAATGCAGGATATCCGTAATCTTAATGTACGCATAGATTCATAAAGTAGTCTAATTCATAAAAAGGCAATAACAGCGTAGTCATGAAACGTAAACAGAGCTTCTGAAAAAGAAACTCCGCGTGAATGAGCCGAAATTCGGGTATGAAGCGAATTATGATAAGAAAGGCGGGCGGCGTAGCACGTAGCGCTGGGTGCAGGGCGGCGGCGGCGGCGGTCCCGCGGGCGCTACGAGAGTTCGCGCGCCATTCGGTTCGACGCCTCCGCCGGCCGCACGCGCCCCGGCCCATGCGAGAGCTGCCCGCGCCCGCCGCCATGACTGTGACCGAGCTGCGCCGAGAGCTGGGCCCGCGCGACTCCTCCGACCTGCCGCCGCCCCCCGACGACGCTGACCTGCTCCTTGGACGGGTACTAGCAGGTAACACCTAACCTAACCAGACCAGCCTCTCTCTCAGCTGTCAGCTGATCACATAAACAAAAGCATTTACTCATAAAAAAACATTTAGCGTACGATGTCATTGAATTTGTTTATACATTAATTTTCAACATTTATTCTTTATATGCAAAAAAATAACAAAATCCAAAATTATCGTTACAAAATGTAGAAGACACTTGAGCAATTCAATATAATATTAAATAAAAATGCTTTGTGGTGGTCGTTATTGGGTGCACTTTAATGAATGCATATGATGTTGGACCTTTTCACTTTCTTACGTCGCGGGCGATGGAGGGGAGTGAGGCGGTGCGCGGGGAGAGGGACGCGATCTAGGTCACTCGGAGTTCGTTGCCCTCGGCCTTCCCAGCTATATTTGACGCAACTAATCACCCCGCTTCCAATCGTTCGCGCGTAAATTACATAGATAATTACTTCTCTTCTAAGATAATGTCAATAAATTATTTTATTTATGACGTTGTAAGTCAATCTTCGTTTAACTTACTGATGCAAGTCTACGAATGGACCTGTTATTTAGGTGAAACCAACTTATGGATTGTAGTATCGAGCGTATAAGCTAGTATCGAGTATCGTATTTTCTAGGTAGTACGATGGTTGAGTAGTTTCGCAATGGATCCCATCGGCGATTGCCATTACAATTTGGAGGCCGCGCGCAGCAGAGGGCCAGTGTGCGGCGCGGTCAACGGCCCCGGCGCGAATCTAGGTCGACTCAGAATAACCTAGCGCCGATACTCTAAAACCGATTTCGATGTAACGTTGCAACATATACTTGTCCTACTCCGACATACACAATTCTAGAGACATTGCATTAGATTTATTTACCAATAAATTATTTTTACCATCGATGTTCTTTTAGTAATACAGTTTCGATGTTAACCGTGTTAGAAATATTTTCAAACGCGTTAATGAATAATAATTCTAACATATTAAATATATAATTTACAAATTTTTATAATAATTTTTCCATTGACATGGAAAAATATAATTAAAAAAAGTAATAAAAATCAAAATTCAGATATCCACAAAAATACATAAAATTCATGATATTGCATGAGTCAAAATAACGTAGTAAAATTGCATATCGTTTGACAAGACGCGCCGCGTGTTGAACAGAGCCCGTCAGAGAGTGGCGGCGGGGCGGGGTGGGGCGAGGCGAGGGTACGCTCCGTATTGCGATCAAGGCCCCGGGTTCGTTCACCCGCCCCGCAATTGGGTCACGCCGCACGCGACTCGCCAGACGCACTAGGCTGCGTTGCGTCAGATGCACGCCTAATATTGTGTTATGTATGCTGGGCCTTTAATCGTCTTTGCCTCGAACATAAAACGGGCATCTTATATTGTTAAATACGAGATGTATTAAAAAGCATGCTGTGTAGTTATGCACTTCTATAATATCAAAAAACAAAATTTTATTATATTAATTTAATATTGTATTGTATTTTAATTATATTTGTTCATCAAGTTTGAGACTTGTTCAAAGTGTCTTTTTGCTATGAAGGGTTAGTCGAAATATTGCCTCTCATTGCATTGATCTTTTACGTTTCTATATCTTATTTTTTTATTTGTTCGTCTGTTAATTTATCACTACTAATGGCTCAACGGTTATGATCTATGGTTGTCTCCTTGTGGTATTTCACTGCTATTTTTATATGAATAATTAGTATTTAGTTTTTTTAATATAATTAGAAGATAAAAATTGTCAAAGTATTGTAACAAATACTTTAAAAAACGTTGACTTTGGCTAAAAAGAACCCAAGACACAAGTTTCTTTTCATAAATTTGAAGTCAATTCGCTGCAGTTTGGTATTACGAGCAATAAATTATTAAATTATTTATTTCATAAGCAAGCCTATATAACTCAATTCGTAATAAAACTGAAATAAAACACAAATTCATTCTTTGTAATATTACATCGCCAAGTATAATAACGAGTGTAAAAGTTGCACATCATCCGAACATTACATACAATGGCTTGATAAAAAGTATGAAGCAAGTTGAAGTCCCACTGCGACTGTAACGAACAATGATAGATGATTATATATCTCATAGTTCTCATCGACGTAAGAGTTACTTTCATTTGGAAAAAACAATAGAATAGATAGTTGTTTAATAGAGATATATCGCGGTCGTTGGCTGCGGGGAAAGCAATGTAATGATAATGATGCAGTGTTACGTATGCATGCAGTTGGTGGCGGCGCGGCGGCGGGCACGGGTCGACGCCCGCGCCGCCCTGACCTCAATTTTTATCTGCGCTTACGCTTGCGGACCTCGAGCTGCAAACACTCAGCGGAAAATAACCATAGCTTATACAAACGACGACCCAATAAATACATAAGTTTACCAGTTTTGGAACACAGTCATTTAATTATATGGTTTGCTTTTGTTATTGATATTTTGTACTCTCAAGGTATACATATTATTAGCTAAGCGCTATGTTTAACTTGTTGTCTTAAATAGAGCAGGTAATTTAAGAGCTATGAAAGTTTGTTAATCGGATACCCGTAAAAATAATAACCTTATAATTATTCTATAATTTTAATAAACACAGCAGTCATTTGTTTTTTAAATAAACGTTTGAATTAGGAAAACTGGTTGAATTTACATATATTTGGTATTTACATAACATATTATAATGTAGTATTTTCTAAACATTAATTTTTATTTCAAAAGTAAGCATCTCCATGTCTCTTTAATACAATAATTATTTATGGGTTAAAATCGTCAGTCGGTTACTGACCTAAATAAGACAAAGAGCGGAGGAGTCCTTACTCTGCCTGCCGATACCGCGGGCGGCGCGTCGTGCTCCAAATACGCTTACTAGGTTACATGCAGGGTGAATGAACCCAGCTTGCAGTATGGACTTTTCCGGGTCGACGTCATTTCGTTTGAATAACAATACACACATGAAACTCACATGTGTTCTTAACCACATCTCATAATCATATAATCAGAAGAAATAATACATCATTCCATGCCTTTACAACAACTACAAATTTTAATAGTTTCTTTTTCACTCTTTTTCATGCATTATTATGCTATTATTATTTGCTATGATTAATCGAATGAATATGTCTCATTGCTTATCTAGACTCTACAAAATAGCTCTACAATATACGTAACCTACGGTAGCACCATCTAGCGTCGAGTAGCTAAGCCATAGTTATCAAGTTCGCTAAATAGATGTCGCTACTTACAGCTTCGATAGAGCAACTTGTTTTATGGTAAATAGGTTCGGAATTTGTTCTTTTTGCCAACGAAAATAATGTTGGATGGTTTTATTAATACCTGGGGAACAAAAAATGCTACCTGTAATTTTGTATTTTAGAATACATTTTTAATATTATTGTAGAAAACAAAATAGGTATATCTAAGTTTTATACAAAAGGTCATAAAGGCACATTTCAATCAATAATTCATAATGCCAGGGTTTAGTGGAAAAATTCTACCTTATAAATAGATTGAGATGGTTTGGTGCAGCTCGGTATAACTGTGAGTGGGCGCTAGAAGAGGGGTGGCAAACAGCGGCATGACCGTGAACCCGCACGACCCCTCTGCCTGCTTTCCCCCAAAGCTCCCTTCTACACCCTACCTCTCCAACCATCCTGATCAATTTAAAATAACTAAAGTTTGTCTAAGAAAGCAACAGAAAATTTTGTTATACTCTACATTATTTTAGGTTTGCTTGCAACAACATTAAAAAATGTTTGAATACTCTTTACAAATGCCAACATTTTCTTTATACTATTCGGGTGTAATATATAAAATGGTTACGTGACTAAAATCATATTGGGTTCGAATATTTTTATTTGTAAACGATTCGGTTTAGGCTTTTGTTCAACTTATAAGAAACTAAAAATACTTACAAGTATCCTACATGATTAGTATTAGTACATTAGGAGCAATAAAAAAATATGAAATGGGGTTAGATTGCGAAGGCGTTTGGGGTGAATCCATTGACGTCACGAAAGAGGCTGTGCGCGCATGCGTAGTGTAAAGGTTGGAAGTTTAAGCCGCACATTTTCGCGCCAAACGTTCGCGAGTGGCGCTCGGATCGACACCTTATCACGACGCGGTACGACACGACGGCACGACACGGCGCTATGGCGACGACAACTGACAACAATGACCTCGCTGACGTGAACCACGTGCTTGCAGGTGAGCTTATGGGGATCGGTGGGCTTTCTTGTTATATCAATATTTTGACTCGGAAACTGATTAGGAATATTGGAATTAGTTTCATTGTTTTTTTGTTGTTTTGGATTTGATTACGATATTTAAAATCGCAATTTTAATAATTCTGTCATTAACGTCGTAAGTTAAGTTATGACTCATTACGCACATTTATAACATCATTAAACAGGTATCATCGCCGAAAATGACATATAATTAGAAAATAAGCAAATCTTTTACAAATCATAACATAAACTCTCATGATATTGTCTCTGTAATGCACTCACCCCTACAACTACCCTATTCCCTTTGAAAACAAAAATACTTCTACCAAGAGGAGTCTTCAGTCCTTAACGCAAGTATGACACATATGAAAAGAGTAATTTCCAGTGGTAGTATGTAGGGCCTACTCCCTAGTAAGCGGTAGATATGATAGTGTGACAGTGAGAGGTTGGCGGGCTGCAGCGAGTGCAGTGCTCCCGGCCCGAGTCGTCGCACTGCATATAGGGCAGTGCACGCGAATGGCCGCCCCCCGCCGCCCCCGCACCGCCCCGCACCCCGCACTCGTCTGCGATGCACCTCGCGCTTTTCCATTTCCATCGTTATCCCCTTCCCAAGTCCGACGGATAGTTGATGTCGTAACGCGGAGAAATTTCTGGCCTTTCTCCCGGCGAGAGTCGCTTACTCGATTTTGTAATGCTTATGACAACATTAATACTCTCGATTGAATATCTAATGAACATATTTTGTTCCCATTTGAAACTGTGTATTGAACTTCATCAGTTTGTTCCTTTAAGCTCTAGTTTGGTAGTTTTCGTAAAAGAGAGATCACACAGAGAGTTAGGTATTTGTCAAAACATAGATATATCAGCCATCTTTTGCAACGACAGTTATTTGATTGATAAATGTATAATAATGCGTGAACACGTAATTGTCCGAGTGCCGTTAAGTAACAGTACAGCATAGGCAGTCCTGGAAGGCTAACGATAGGATCAGGCGACTCCTAGCGACACCTTATGAATTGATAAATATAATAGCTAGATTCTTCTAGATACAAAGTCATACAAGGAGCTAACATTAAATGTGATTAACTACATAACTGAACTCAAACCAATAGCTCCCATACGCATCCTGACTGACTAATCTCAGTCGCTTAGGTAATATTGTTAAACAATTCATATATTACTTTTATTACATTCACTATTCATATATCATTTATTTACTATGGTGACAAATTGCGTATACATAAATGTATAAGGGATTAGCGATATTGTTTTCTTATATTCGTATATTTTAATACCTACTGCTTAGTAATTGGTTTTCTTAGAAAGGTTCCCCTCGCTTTAACGTAACGAAGGGTGCCTAGGGTTGAATGACCTCTCTGAAAGTCGAACTGTACTGTCTTTCCACCCGCTACGTGTCAAGCGGCCTACTACTTTTAATATCTTAACATATTTTTCTTCAACTGCTATATCTGAGCTTTACTTTTTATCAATATTATCGCTTAAAGCCGCTGGTTTGGTAAATAAGTTGCACGAGCACGACACGCAAACATGTTAAGTATTTTCTGAAAGGTTTACGTGATATTGCGCGGTTTTTGAAATGTTATCACTCGATGTCAACGCACTCCGTATCTTATTCAATGCCGCATGTTTTTTAAATCCTAGTTCTGCGTGTTACAATAATGTGTTAATATTGGTAGTGATAAGGTGGGATATGTTCGCCCGCTCGGAGGCTAGGCGGTGTCGATACGATACCCCACAGCCACGTCGTCGCTGACGCAAACTGTGTCCTTGAAGTAAAAATCTACAAACACAATTGTACAAATATTCACATTCAGTAGGTCAGTCACCCCGCAGTAGCCGAGCCAAAAACATAACACTGCCCATGTGTGCGTGGCGTGGGGGTGTCACGTACACAGTGCGCACACTCTCACACTCGATGATACCAAATTACATTATTCCTTATCAATTTTGTAGAGCAGTGTTCTATGGGGTTGGTGTGTTGACGATAATATTTATTTATTTATCTGCGCTCAATCATGAGTTTGACATATATAATATATTGCTGTGTTAAGGAGTTGCAGTCAGTTGTAGATCGTCATTTTGCATAATATACTAATTGATTACATACATTACGTAATGCGCTATAAAATTATGCGTTATATTATTATTTCAAAATTACGAGTTCATTTGATTATGTTCTATCATAATACGATTAAGGCAAGAAGTTTTTTTTATTGTAGAGTATTAATCTAACCAGCCATCGGCGAATCATTCTCGTCGTCCGTATGCTATATTAATGGTGGGCTAGTTTTGGATTCTTTTATAACACTCAGCTAAACTAAGCGCGTTTCTAAAAAAATATTTACAAGCTTTATCTTAGCATCTCAGAGCTTCAATCATACTCGTCGACGACTTTCACGTGTAACATTTTGACAAAAGAAATAGGGTAACCCTTATTGTGTTTAAAAATAAGGGTGTTGATTGACGATTCTCTCCTAATACTATCACTCCAGATATCTTCCAAAAGTGTTATTCAGAAACCAAACAACGCAAGCATATAAACTGTTCTTTGATATTCCTTGTTAGTTACCTTTGGCTTATATTACGAGTACATTAGGTAGAAATTGATTAGTAGTATAAAGTATAGAATACATTTTAGCAGCGGCAATGTCGTTCACCGTTCCACAAGCCGGGCCGTGATAGTCACGCACGAGTTAGAACATTGACACCTCGCCGCCGCCGCCCCGCCGCCAGCCAGTGCCTCGAACGAATTACTTATGTTATGTGTATATGTATTAATATGTAACACACACACTGTCACAGTTTTAAAGGTAAACATCAGACGAAATGATAGATTTGTTGTAGTGTAGGTTTTTTTTGGAAGCTCTTTTCGGTAACAGGAAAATGGTGGGTGAAATAATGCTGTAAATACAAAACACTCAGGCACGAAATGCGTTACAATTTCAAGTGTCTTGGATTAAAGAGCTTCTAAAAACACAGTATCTGAAGGTCTGCTTTCTAAGACAATATAAACTAAATAAAAATTAAGAAATAATTTAATAAAAATTTAATGTAATGGACCTCAGGGATGACTAAAACTCCATGTGCTTAGATATTTTAACGCCGTCTGCAAGAAATCAACGGAAATCAAGAAATCAATCAATTTTAAACTGTCAATTCAATACACAGCCAAAGTGCAATAATTATTATATAGTCGCAAGTTGAAACAAAATGATATGAATTTATTATAATTAATGACTAAATAAAGCTTTCATAGAAACGGATGAACAAACATTTCATATTATCAATGACATACATAACAGCGTGATAAGGCGGAGCGATAACGTGAACAAAACAAGAACTCGGTACAATGACCCACAATTTTATTTTATCCTTGATAACAATATGGTTGACAATGACATTTCAAGTGTAAATGTTAACGCACACTTGTGTCACTTAAACGCCTATCTATACCATATTTATTTGATCGAACGAATTGATCGAATACGCGGTGAAAATGATTGCAATCTCTTACTTTCAGATTTTGTATCAATCGAAATATGGTTGAGATGAAATTGTGTTCGTTTCGTTACAAGACTTGTGTGTCGGTTGAGAATCATAGTTTTTTTATAGACAGTACATTTCCATGTTCCTCTAGTTAAGGTAAAAATTCATACTTGCGTCAGAAAATATTAAATGATTAACACTGTTAATTGAATATGTTATGTGAGTTAAACATAAGTATTTGTAAAAACAATCATAGAACTGAATTTCATAACAAGTGATTATTATACTTACTTTCGTACTAACTCATCCGTGTAATATCTCGGAATTGGAATACATTGATATAAAAAATAGAGACAGTTTATACTTCGTATATTATCCTTTATTTGGTCTTATGTCACATTGCCATGACATACATAAAGTAATATAAACAATCGGCGACCGCATGCTTACATTGGGTTAAGTAATTGTCGTAACTGATAGGTGTTTACCAGTGTAGTCTTATTGCTAATTGGAGTGCATCGCAGTGCATTGACTCTCAAAGATCACCGCACTCGCAAGAGAGTCCCCCGCCCCCGCCCGCACCGCCCCGCCCGCCCCGCCGATGACAACTTTCACGTTCGTTACGTAATACGCGCAACGTACTAGAAATTTCGGAGTCATCGACCACGGCCGAAATGGTTACGAAATTTCCTTTAACCCGGACGTTTGTTTGGTTCAACATTAACTATGCATCTGTATAAATACCTGCCGATGCCGACTGTGAATGTGGAATACTTTTACTCTATGAACCGATGGTCTGGTAAAAGAAGAAAGTTGAATCAAATGCTGAATCTGAATTAATGTCAGTGCTGTACTCTGACTGTGTTTTTGATCATATATCAACAAACGCGACCAACTCAATTTTGACTGGGGCATGGAAAGAGTTGACTTAGAGTAATTGGAGCTTTTGAGTTGTATTGGATTATTGTAATCAGCAACTGATCGTGAAGCTCTGCAGTTCAGCTAAGCTTTGCTGTTACTAAACTTTCTCCTATTACATATGCAATGAATTTCGATCGGGAAAGATATTTATTGTGATAGAGGCTTTGCGAGTCATAACATTGTATATATTTCTGAAAATATACAAAGTAATACAATGTAGAGCTTAGCTGCGTGATGGAATCACTGAGTGTATGGAATGGCGTGTTACGTTGGCAGCGCCGCGGGTTCGTCGCACGCGCTTGAGGTCAAAGTCGCCGGAGCTTACAGCTTTTACGTCTAAGCTAATGTGAGCTAACTTGTATATAACCAACACGACTACACCACCCGGAGCCAATGACATCATACTCACACATCCGTTCGAGCTCTTAAATTAATATTAATCGATTAAACTTTTCCTTATTGCGCAGAAGAAAACTTCTAATTAAACTTCCTCTACATTACCATATTATCTTTCAAATAGGTCAATATCAAAACAACAATATTTTTGTTTGTTTTGGACATACATTATTTATTTACTGTAGCTCTCTCCGTATCGGATTTCTAGGTCAGCAAACATTATACAACACAAAATGTGTCTGCGACGCATTATTAGTGTTGTGTTTGAAAAAATACAGAGTTGCACTCTTAGCAACTTTTTATTCAATATTATTTATATTGCATCAAAATCTGTACAGTTTAAACTCGATCGACTTAGTCCGTTGCGTCCCTGAAATAAATTATGTTTACTCAAAAAAACCTTTAAATAGATGCGATGATGCAGACTACAGATTAGCCATATCGTTATTACTTGAGGCAAGGTAAAGTTATGCAAGAAGGTAATTGTTGAGCTAGATATTGCGGTACGCTAGGAAGTAAAGAGGGTCGGCGGATGACAGTGCACGACAGCCAACAATTATAGAGCGTACAGAGGCGTCATTGAACCCGCGGCCGATGTTATTGCGAAACAAACGGAAACTAGCTAAGCTTCGCCCCGCTCCCCTCGCCCTTCTCACACGCCTGTGGCACCTGCTGCGAATTTTTAAACCTCCTTGATAATCATTCTAGACAACGAACTACAATTCGTTCTAGCCTATCTGATGGGAATTTAAATTGTACCTACCTACATCTAATATCGATGAATTAAACGAGTGCTCCATTGACTTCCGCATTTAAAATTAAATTAAATCATGTTACTCGCAATCACAACTTACATAATTTGCTAAATTATATGACTATCATATATTAAAAAAATAGTACTGTAACGTTTTAGCTATCAGGATTGAACACCACTGTTTTCCTACTATTCGTGCTGTTGAATTGTGCATTCCTGTTGCGTATCAGAGGCAATGCACTTTTTGCAGTGTCGTTGCATAGTGCTTAGAAACGACCTATAAAGATACGTGGCTCGGAGTAAAGGACAACGACCGAGCTGCCTCATTTACAGGTAGGCTAGGGGGTTAAGGAACTCTGGTGCACTATATAAAATACCATTGAAGTAGTGTGGTCCCGCTCGCACACTGCACCCTGCACCGTGCGAATCTTGTCCACGGCGCGCCGGCACGTGACCGGAGTGCGAGCTCACCAACACCAACCTACGACAACCGCGATGGATACCTACCTCATTACTTATACTATTATTTTAATTAATGCGATTGCCGGACATTCATCAATGCTACTTCTTTAAGATTTATAGGTTCTATTGATAGATGTACGGGTTGGCATGCACATTAATGAATCATATTTTCTGTTACTATTGTTTTGATTTGTGTGGGTAGTAATGTGTTAATTTATTTTGTAATCTAACACAACATGCTTCCTATAAGAATAACGACCCGATCCGTCTTAAAGAGTCGGGTCCTTAAATAATAAAATTTAGTGAAAATAAATACGTTATCGGTTGAGTAGAACCAAACAATTACGTCTTAATACTAATCCTATATTATTAGTGTAGGGTGAGTGACCAATGTCGTACTAAGATACATAATTTTAAAACCCTGTTAAGTTTCCAAATGCTATGTTTATGTATCCAAGGACGTCGTAAAATAAATACTTTGCATGTTACTGTATAGTTACTAACAAGTTTATTAAAGTGATTGAATTTCCGCTATCAACCGAGCTAGCTTAGTTTGCACCTGATTAAATTACTCATAATCATTTTGACGTCGGCGGTCCCTTCAGGTGCACTCACTAAACGGAAAGCTGTGGCCTATTTGCCATTAGACTCCCTAGAATTTAAAATATACTTGAGAAGCACCTTAAGTGAAATTTTATGCAATATCATCGTCGGCTTTACTTTTTGTAATATAATAACATTACCATAGAGAAGCCAACCAAGTAATCTATTAACACTTGCACAACGCTTTCACTGAAACTTGTTGGAAATCTACCATATCAGCTCATATTAATATATTTGTCTTTTATTCCTATGAAAATAATATTTTATAAGAACTTATGAATCTGAAGAATTTTTGACAAACGATTTATATGTACGATAAATGTTGCAGTTAAAGTACGTCCGGATTTAATTTTTTTGAGGATATTAAATAAATTATTGCTTTGAAAAGCGAAAGTCATTCATACTTTAGGTATTTACAAATGTAGTTAACTATAGTAATATAGTATTCTCAAAACTCAATTACTGATTTTGAATTCCTTTAAACAAATACGTGTGTCTACGAAAGCGTTTATTCGTAGTAAAAAGCTTCGTAGTTGTTATGTAATCGTAGCACAATATTTGGTGACGGATAAAATATTTAATTAACAAACTGCGGTCAAATCCAAGTAAGTACCAAACAGCAAATCTCTACTCAAATCGCTTCAATATTCACTATTCCAAATTTGTATTACAATTGTATTTTGTATTACGTACAATTTTATTTAAGAATACGAAATACAAAAATAGGTGTTCATTAGTTTTCAACATTAGCGCCTTCATTTTATGTCACAAATGCTATAGAAAACATAATTATTCTATGTTTTAATACCAACAAGAAAATTCTAATAAGAAAGATAATAAAAAACTACCAAACCATATTTGAACTATTTTTCGAAACATTTCAATAAAAAAGATAATATTCATAGATACTATGAGAATGCTACCAAATTTGGCAGGTATGTCGTGTTGTATGTATGTATAGATATCTGCGTGGGCACTTGTTTATCACGTTGTGCAGACCTTGAGATTCGGCGGTCGGTCAGTGGCCCAACCGCCGCGCCCGCCCCCCGCGCTGCCCCGCGCCGCCCCGTCCGCGATATCACTCTTACACGAGTCCGTATTATGTGAAATGTTTGTATTGTATGCGTGATGCTTTTATATAATGTACTTTTGAAAACCAAATTCTTTAGTTCATACAAAAAACTGCTATCGGATATAAAAATGGATGGTTAAATTGTTGTGTTGCGCTTTGCTAAATCTGTTTACTATTGAATTTCAATTACGAAAAGCACTACTGAAACTTCATTAGTTGTAATCACTTATCATAACTTAAAACATGTATATAATTACTAAGATACCTTTAAAAATATATATAAAGGCTAAACCAACGAGTACGAAACTCTAAAATAAGCCACGTTGTTGTTTCGCGTGTAACAAACAGCTTAAGTTCGTTACCAAAATTACGCTTGTACCGATTCAAGGGCACCAGGGTTTCATAGCCAATTGAACGTGAATGACACCATTCGGAACGTTGACCCCTATTCGACTTCCTGTAGTCACCGACAAATATGTTTAATCAATATTTAAATATCTATTTAAGTGTATAATGTAGGCGCTCCTTGCTGCTATTGTGACAGCCAAATAATTAACATATTGAGTTTCTATTTGGCTGTTCGTGTGAATGCCCTAGTTATATTTAATTATTATTTAAGTTTATGAAAGACTGAAGTTAGTAAGAATGTAGACCTTGGTATATAGCTTAACTTGTTATTACTAAAATTATATTTACGAATCAATTGCAAAAAGTATCATTTAATTTTACTTTTATAAGTTTATTATTAAAATGGTATGGTATGAATACTGATACCACAAAACTTTGCAGGCACATGCAGTGCAAGTGCAACCAAAAAACTTGTACATGAAGCATGTTATAAAGCTCTTGTGTAATAGTCTCCATTCGTGTCCCAAATATTTAATTAAACCAGTATTTTAATCAGTTGTTTCTTGTTTCAGGTAAGTTACCAATGAAGTAGGCTGCGCGGATGAGATGAGCTCATCAGAACGAAGGAAGGTATTTGATTAGTGTGCATAGTGTGGTGTGGTCCCATTGCAGCACAATGCACCAGGTTGCAGCGGGTGCAGGAGTCACTCACCTCGACTGTAACGGGGCTCGCCCTGCCGGTCGGCGCATTGTCACCGCACTATTGCTTACTAATGCCACTAAACGCATTCCATATGAATTTGCGAACATGACCTCAGGATTATAGATTTGCACAAAATTTGATATTAAGCTTTTTTGCGGAATTGTTTGATTAAAATATTTTACGAAAATCAAACAAAAAATCTGCTGAAACTGCAAAGCAAAATATTATTTGGTTTCAGCTGTATAATTTACATTAATAAATTTCAAACCATATTAAACTACACATCTAACGTTGAAAAAAACAAACATCAATCGGGGTAGTCATGGTAATCGAACCCGTGACCTCCACAAACAGTAATATAAAACTACTAGACCACAGCCATCGTCATGACGTGATTTACTGCTTAAAGAAAATCTGAAGATTTGTTGAAGTAACTTTAAAGTAATTATCCGGTGCTCGGCTTTTCAACCCCCGCTGAGCTTTAAGACGAAGGCAAACCGTTGCAAATTATGTACACTGACGTCATCTTCATAGAATTAATCATAAAGAACTAAGAATAAAAAAATAACTTTGAAATAGGTCAGCTAATTTTAGAATAGCTCAGATATTATTTCACGCGCACACCATTATAAAAACGATTATATAAATTTAAAAACTTGATAAATTAACAATCATCCATCATATTTGTACTTTGAAATTAAGCGTCAAATGATTCAAGTTAAAATACAATATTGTTAAATGTCTGTATGATGCCCCGCTGGCTTAGTGTCATTAATAGTTCAATTCGAAAGCTCCGGGTTCGAGCGTGTTCGCTCCTCATACAACGATGCAAGGGACACAATAGGTTGCGACCTGGGAATGTCGGTTACAAAATAATCTAACAAAAGGATTGGTAAAAACGATTTTTTAGGAAAAAACCATCAATTTTTTTGTCCTCGCAATAGATTTGGTTAAACAATAAATCCTAACTTTTTCTGCATCCTTTATAAGAATCTCTGGTATCGCGAAACTCTTACAAAAATACGCACAAAAAATTGGATTTACCTGTTCGTGAAATACGATATCAAAAGAAAGGGTAGGTCGGATGGCATCGCGATACTTTTTATTAATAACCTTTGTGCGTTTACCTGGTTCCTTTTTATGAGCCCTTAAATTTGGAGATTTGCTAAAAAGCGAAATCTTAAATATAATTGCTCACAACATTCATTTGTATTGTTACAATGAACTTAAATGAAATAAATCATATTTTTGTAACCTAATACACGAATAAAGTCGTCTTAATTTAAATCTTTTTGTTCATGAAATCTCATGTGGGGATTATTACTAATAAATAAAGAATAAATAAAGGAAAGAAAAATTTCGACACAGGCGGGATTCGAACCCGCGACCTCGGGTATACGCCCCCGTCGCTCTTGCCAATTGAGCTACCGTGTCAATGGCTGCCAGCGCGAAATTCTTCTATCCTTTATTTCTTTTACACGTTTTAGTAGTGTTTTAGTAGTGTCGAATCCCGCCTGTGTCGAAATTTTTCTTTCCATTATTTATTCTTTATTTATAAGTAAAGTCGTTTTGGCAAGATTGTCTTAATTAGTCTCATTTTTCGGCACTAACAGGAAAAAATAGGTTAGTGCTTATTTAGGCCTATGCTACAATTATTATGAGCAAGACAATATGAAAGTAGTATGATATCAAAATAATATAATATTATGATTTTGTTATAAAATAATAACACCTTACGTATTGCTCGAGTATGCTCAATCTTGAGACCAAACTTAATGTGTAGGTCTATCAGGGAGTTAGTTGTCATGGATGTTGGTTCCGAACCGCAAATTACAAAGCATTTCATACAAATAGGCCAAATTTACAATCAATTATTTATGTTTAAAGCGACAAAATTATTACAATTTTCGACACTTTATATTAGTACACCATCGAGGTTCCCAAACGATCTATAGCTGCCAAACACAAACAATAAGTTTGGCACATCTTGGGGTACGACAAGGTTGAAAAGAAATGTACAAAACAATAGCATTACGGAATAATTATGTCCTTCTATGAAATTTCTTTTAAAAATAAAACCTTGTCGAATTTCAGTGTGTATTCAAAATGCGTCATTATGGCCGTACTCAGTGTCGTTGTAAAAAATACGATTGTTTGTTCAACGGTGGTTTCTGTCTGTGGGTTTCGGTGTCAGGTAGTTTGGAGGACGAAATTTGCCTTTTTATGTAAATTTAGTTAGTAATGTTAGTTATGTAATAGTGGTTTGTAGGGATACATAGAATGGTGGAATCGTCGCAAGCGCAGGCAACCGTTAGCCGCACTCGCGAGTTGAGTGCACGCGCGGTCGCCGACACCAATCTGCTACTGTTTTACCTCCATTATGACTTAATAAATGGATTATCATAACACAATCCATATTTTATAATGCCACATCATCTGGTCTGATAATCAAAATGGTAGAGGGTGTATGTGTATGGGAGGTAGTGTCCTGGTGTGCTGAACCGATTTAGAAAAGTCATTCACGATAGTAAGTAAATACTTGTAGGGGCGAGTCAAGCGGTCACACTCATATAAGCCGAGTTTACTATATCTGAAATCAAAAGCAAAAGTATACCACTAGAATTTGATAACCCGGCTCAATTTAATCGAACCGCAAACTCAAAACATTGATTAACAAAGAAGCGCAGCCAGGTGGATGGTAGTGCTATAACAACAAATGGAGTCTGCAGGGTAGCGCGTGTCATTAAAAGCGTTATTGCGTTTCGAAAAAAACCACAAAACACACACGTATGTAAATGGCACGATTCCTCCAATTTCACTTTTTATTAATAGGCTGAGTTAAAAAAATGTTTCCGCGTTTCTCTGCCAGCTGGGATCGTGGGCTGCACTATTGCACATGTCTTGCCTCTGACTCCAATAAAAAAGTCTCCAACTTCGAAAAAATAATGATATAAAACCAAAATATATCTTTAAGTACTTTTTCGGTGATTATTGGGCCATCAGGCTTTTAAAAGTGGCCGACCGAGTAATTTATATTACTTAGGCTCTGGTTACCGCCTTTTGGGATTTATAAGATTGGGATTATAATTTACAATGTTTGAAAAAATGGTTTTATGATACAAATGATTCATACGCAACAAGTAAAACATCAGATAGCGTGATGTTGTTTCCGCGAATGAGTTACTAAAAGCTCGTATTTTTGGCAAGCTTTATTCATGTCTTAAATTTATCATATTTCTATCTATACTGTACTCATATTTATGAAGATATGTTTAGATTTGACCAACTTTATTTTGGCTCAAGAAGGTGTACCGGATTTCACATATGAAATATTACACATTCGTTGTTTGGATATGATTTCACGCGAATGGATACTCTTATCTTATGTATTTAGAAATGGAAAGGCTCTCTTTACCAATCGTAAATAAAATTGAAAATTATTGCGGGGTATTTTAAATATCAAACATCTATGCATATGACCCTTGATTGTAGTATGAGATGTCCAATCTTGAAAAAGATATTAAGAATTAAAAGTAAAAATATAATCAACGCAAAACAAACCTACAAACCTTATAAACTCACTCAAATGTCTAAGGTCGAGTTTGCACACATTTGCCTCTTCAAAATTAAGGCAAAAAAATATAGTCGCAATAATATAAACGAAGAATAAAGACGGAATCTTATCTAAGCGCTATTTTAAAGTGCGCAATTTAAATAAAGTCAAGGGGATCATTTTGGCGGACATCTCGGGGTCAGTAGACTGTAGACTGCCGAAATTTTAGCTCGGGCTCGGGGCCTACTCGCCGCCCCGCCGCCCCGCCGCCACCGCCGTCGCGGCCAACGTACTCATGAAGGCCACTCGGTCCTCTTGCCCGCCACCGCTTTGGCCAACTCATCTTGAAAACAACTGATACACTTTTAAATGTATGTAATATTACGTCACGCCTTACAACCATTAAGGCATAGGCAGAGATATTATTGGATAAAGTTTTTTTTACGAATATGTTATTGATCTGAGTACGTGTTTTAATCGGTCAATGAATGCGTAAAAAAATATCACGTTCCGGTTCCGTGCGGAAGAGAGATCGGAATAAGCGTCGACGACGAGTCTATCAACTGCATCCATCAAAACTGCATCGGCCTATGTATTCGAGTAGAGAGAGACGGTAGCGGCAGCACAGCATGCAGCCGGCACGTGATCTTATGTCGAATTTGATCTTTAAAAAACATTGCCTATGATGTTATCACGTAAACTGTTATTGCGTAAAACCATTTTCCAGATATCGTTGTTTTTAATTATATTTATAACTATCCAATCCAGAATAGGCTTATAAGAGGCGACATAACTTTCTGACCCATAGAAATGATATTCATTCATAAATTAATACCTCTTCTGATAAACATTGGAAAGTCTCAACGCAGTTTCTAAACCTCGCAATCGAAGTCTGGAAATGAATTCATTTTGATATGAATAATAAATTCGCCGAGAATCGAGCATCAATTTGGCGCGGAAGCTTTCGTTAGCGCGCGGGCGCTGGCGGGGCGGGCGCGGGGGGCGGGCGGCAGGTGGACGTCAACGCGCGGCCGTGAACTTTCTTTGGGCACGTTTTCAGACAAACACTGCGCAGTTTCCCGCAACCCGAACGACCTCTACCGCCTACATGCCACCTTATTCTCCCTCTGCTTCTACATCCACGACCTTCAACTTCAGCGCCCTGTGCGTATATATACAACCGCTCAATAATATATTAATAGTTGTGAACACCGAATTTCATTTTCATAACGCTTTATTAGCAAGGTAGTTGGCAGGCGTAAGAAACTACGCTTTAAGTTTTCGAAACCTATTTGAATAGGTTTGAATCGTTTAATATTCTATGGTCATTGTTGTTTTTAGAATGTTTTGAGGGGAGGCCTAATCATCATGTATTTAGCTCGAGTTCAAGACGGCTGGCACCCAGCTCATTGAATATGGATGTTCAAAACAAGACGGGGCGCAAGTCCGTGGAAAATTCAGGATTTTCGGTTCGGTTCGGTATCTATCAATATTGGACTCGACTTTAAAATCATCTTCGTTGACCGAACAAAATATCTAAGTGGTTTATTGACATTATCTCATAGAACAAGAAAATGCCACCGTTACTTTGTCCATGCTTTTTGTGTTTAAGTCGTAGTCGTAGTGTATCAAAATAGATATATTTCATAGGAAATGTTTCAATCCGTTATATGACACTAATGACAGAGAATCCGAACCGTAGAATAATGCACGTATTCTCGGAAGCTTAAAGGAATGCATTTCCTCATTGTTAAGGCATATGTGTGCGCCTCGCATTGTCTGTTGTTAGGTGGATCGCGTAATAAGCACATAACGCGCTGCATTATACAACGTCTCAAGCACATAGTCTATTTCGGAACGTGACGCTCTGATTATTATAACATAAAGCAAAGCTAGCTAAGCGTTCCTGTGCGCCGATCATATTGTGGTAGACGCGGACAATTAAAACTGCAACATCGCCGGGTCGCGCTGACCGATTTTAATGCTCCAATTGATTCGATGCTCTTCAACACCTCATTTTGATCCATCGCGATTAATGGATTGTACACGTACGTACAATACGAAATTGATTGCGGAAAACGTCATTTAGCAAAGTGTAATGGGAAAAATATGCATAATTTAGTCGTTGTCCTTTGTTGTACCAGGAAGTTTTGTAGTAAATATCAAGGTGAATCCGGGTAGAAGGTATATCTAGAAGGACTATTTATGAAAGGAACCCTTAATATGTTTGATCTTTTGTGAGAGCAAAATTTAAAAAATATTGAAACCAAAATAGTAGAAGTAGGAAGCCGACACAATTGCCTAGTGGCGCGGCAGTGAGTGGCCTGCGCGGGGCGGGGCGGGGCGGGCAACCTTGGTGCTGACATTGCAGCTAATTTCGGAAACACATCATACATACTTCGACTTGTAACCAATGTGCTACGAGGAAGTACTTTACACAGCAAAAAGCTTCAAATTGCTTATCATTTAACGTTAAATGTAAGGGTGCTACTAAGTTGAAAATTTAAATCACATGTTTCACAGACAATACCGTATAAAAAAAAAACTTACAACATTTCAACCAGAAATGTCTGCTGTCACTGCCTAACGCCAACTACAGCACGCATTCTGCAGCTTCCCGCAATCTTAACTGTCTCGTTTGACACATCGTGAATGAGATCGTCTAGTATTGTCTAAATTAATTCATGATATTTTAATTGCAAGCATTTTGGAAAGACAGAATGATAATTCGATTCAAACAGTATTATACTAAAATCTTTACCTATAGACCAACTATGCTATAAATTTAAATGTTTAAAATTACAATTTGCTTAGCGATTTGCCTTTAGTTTAGCGATATGCCTATAGTTAACGAGCCCACCAAAATACAGATAGGTAAATATACTTCAATGTCACAAGACTGCCACCGCATCATGTCACGTAAAATCACGTTTAATATATTATCTTGCTAAAACATGAAGGTTAACCAAATAGTTGAAATCAATGTTCTGTTGAAATATTACTGAAGTCTTGTTTGTTTGGTTCACTTCCCTGAACATAATTGGATTGTTTAAAAAAAATACTGTTGGAGAAACTACCTAGTTTGTTCAAGTGAGCTCAAATTATATATCTTCTGATAGGGTTCTGTAGGTGGCATTATTAATTCAAAGCTTTTTTTATAGATACCAAGGAATAAAATATCCATCATCTACGATTAAAAAAACTAGTTTGTTTTCCAATCCACTGACCGATGACTATAAAATATTTAAAAACCTTAACTAAGCAGCAGATATCAATATTAACGTTACATAAGGTATAGCTTACAACGTTCATGGACGATTCTACTTTTTTATGCTAATATCCGAAAAGCAGTTTTTGGAAGGTTACAGTAAAGTAATGATGAAATAATTTGAAATATCGAGAGCAGAGCCGGGCCCGCATTTCAATGTGAAGGTCACAATTGTTCCACGATCATGCGCACTGGCGAGGTCCCGGGCGAAGCTGGCTCCCGGCCTCCATCCCGAGGTGCCTCTCGCGAAACACTCCCAATCTACCAGCTATCGACCTTGACCTTCACTTGGCTTGCCGAATCGGTCATCCGTTTGCGTTCTGCTCATCATATATCAATTTCACACAGAGAATGCCCCACAAATTGGTATGTAGTCTCGGATTTTCTGGTATTTTCCAATGGTTGAGAATACAAAGGATGTGATATTAAACGTAGAGAAAAAGTCTCCTTCGTGTTATAATCTGTTAAAACTGACGTCATTTTAAGATTCACTAATACCTGATATTGATACTCTCCATATATCAACTTTAAGAAATACATTTTCAGATCAGCCAACGAAACGTCGACAGCCAATTTGTTAGAATTTCGTATAACGTAGTCGATATTCTAGTGATGTGCATTAAGGCCTAGGTGTTAGGCAGTGAGCTGAGCTCCGAGCAAGGCAGCTAGTGGGTCCTAATCAATTCAGATCTGAGGTAATTGACTCGAGCTGACCTCGCGTCGCAGCAGGCCGCGCTCGGCTCACAGACACAGCTCCGTTCGCTATTGTATTTTAAATTTATGTTTTAAAACATCGTCACCGACTCAAGTCTACTATTTATACCGAAAAAAACATTGAATATATTTCAGGGTTGACCGTAGATGAGTTGGAACCGGTAGGACGGTATAGCCATTATATAGCGCAACGAAACAATCTTATTTTACTTCACTCTAAAGTAAATTAACAAATTTAGACTTCATATTATTTTTTTAATGCCTCAGCTGTACTGCTCTTCTTAAAGTACGAGTACAATTACGTCGTCCACTTTAAATTTCTCTGGTTTAATAAAAACTTATGCGGGTTTTATTCATCAGGGTTATCAAAAGTGAGGAAAAACATCGAAAAGAAACCTAAAAACAATTGTTTCTTTTTTAAATTACACATGCTAGAAATGTTTTGATAATTGCCTCTCAAACCCAAAACCAAAGAGTAAATGATATGTCAATCAAACAACCTCTTAGAAAAACATAGATGGTGTACGCGTGACGTGAAGCTTTGCTTGCCTGGATATATTTATAGATTGAGTCGATATTCGTTATATATTAGCGATAACCTACAAAGCTCGCTTTAAATTGCATATTAAAGTATACTGTATACTATACAGGCAGGAACCATGTTATAACCGCAAATTACTCGAGCAATGGCGTTGATGAGCTATCCTCGAAGTATGGGCTCAACTCCATACCTTTGTGTGATCTATCCGAGTCTTAAATTTTCTTAAAAAACCAGAAATTATATACTACTATCGTATTGACGAGCACTAAGCCTAAATAAACGATTTTAAACGAGTCGAGCTCTCCGAAGCCTTCATAAAACAGCGCGTTTACAAATCAAGTTAAATTTAGTAAACAACGTTGTTTGCAAATATGTTCACACGATTACTAGATTATCGTATTACATAAGTAGATTGCGATGTTGCAGCATTTTAGCTGGCTTCTTCGTCAGCGAATCCTTGACCGCGAAACTGAAATACGACGGCGATACTCTTTTGTTTTGATAATATCATTTCTCACAGTGTTATTGTCGCGCAATATTTCTAAGTATTGGTTTTCGATGAACCATGGGAGTAAGCGAAATACCACCCACAGCGGTTCTTATTTCTTTTGCGACGTTGTTTTTATATGGCTAGCTGACCTAAATAATGTAAAGTCGAATGTTGGAGAAGTTTGTTACTCCCAGTATGGTTGAAGCTCTCATGGCTTAGGTTTTCCTACCAAACAGGGATCTTTTTATGCCGGAAATCTTTTTATTCGCACGAGTTCGACAGTCTATGAGAAAAAATGAATTAATTACCTCTTACCTTATGCTTTGCAGAACTTAATGGAATCATACTTCAATAAATTAATGTTAAATAAATGTATGGAATTATCTACAATAAAGATATCAGGTAACTTAAAAGAATGAACAGTTGTGGTTTATTTCCACCTGAAGCCCTGGAAAACTATTGTTATTAGATACACTGTGATTTTTGATTTTTTTTAAATTCAGGTTGCATTGTGCTTGATCAGCGATCATAATTGGAAAACAAAGAATTTCAAACTACCAGTACATATCATCTACAATCTATAATCATCCACCATATTAAGCTCTCAAAAAACTGCATCGTGTTAAAAGCTCATTGTTAGGATATAATCCGGAAGTAAAAAAAGTGAAACCATAAATTGCAATCGATAAAACAGCCGGGCGTTTTTTAGGATACACAGAGAACATAAAAAACTGATCGGATCGTTCGGGATCGTCAACAGCGGCTGTGGTCACAGGAACAATGGGCTGCTGACTGTGTGCATGTGGCTACCGTCTGACATTCCACTTTTTACAACACAAAATTCACTCTAAATACTACTCACTTAAAGACCATTTTCTAAACTCATCCGACAGTTTTTTTTTTCGATCAGCGGGTAATTTGATATTCGCACTGTGTTATTAAAGGTTAGGACAACGGAAGGAACTAAAAAACAAGGCCCCACATTTCACTTTCTGGCTAAAACTTTTTTTTAAATTAATTGTTGACTTTACACATTTCTGTTAACATTTAACACAGTGAAAATATTTGGCCAGTAATACTTGGTGATAATTATAAACGCGGAGCCAAATAAAAGTATAAACCACATAAGTAAAGCTTTAATTTGTGTGGTACATATATCGCTTTAATACTATGATTGGCCCGAGAGCGATTTAAATTATCCAGCCAGTTTTTATGTTTATTTATGTGGTTTTCAAGATATATGGCAGAAATCAAAACCCTTGTAGTTTTGGCATGTCTGTCTTATCACACCAATTATTTTTGTCTAGGCCTTTATTATCTGACATTTAATAGAAATTTTAGAATTTAGTTGTGTGGGTTAAATACCATGATCATTTTGCAAAGCTGCAAATGCAAGCCTTTCGGAAAACTTTTTGTATGCGTTTTTTACGCAAACCCTTTTTTCTTAAGCAGTCAATGAATTTTATTTTTACCTGACTGCGTTTTTTAAAAGCAACATACATCTGTCTGTTAATGCCATTAGGTTTGAAGACTGCTGTATGTTCCTTTACAAAATACGTTTACATACATACATACATATACTCACGGCTATAAAACCCTTAACGGGGTAGCCAGAGCTTTGGAATGAGAAATTCCTCAGCCACCTTTGGAAGTTGATGGGGGAAAAGATGGTAATAATAAATGTTTTTGGTGACGGGTCTCCAACCACATCGCCCAAAAATCACTTAAAAAGCCCCTATACCCTTAGTCGCCTCTTACGATCACCCACGGGTAGAAATGGGGTTAGTGTTATTCTAAGCCGACACTACACGGCACTACGTTTAGTTCATACTTAAGTGATAATTTAATCAAAACTATAATTGAAACAACTATTGATTTTCGGATATTTTAATCGCGTGTTATTACATTATTTTTAAAGCCCGACGTTTCGAAAACTTTTCAGTTAAAATTATTAAGGTAGTAGGTAGAAGGTAGTTAGTATTAATAATTTTATAGTACTGTATAATGACAAATAACACCTCAGTCTTCCCGTGACCATGATAACTGAAAAGTTTTCGAAACGTCGGGCTTTAAAAATAATGTAATAACACGCGATTAAAATATCCGAAAATCAATAGTTGTTTCAATTATAATGTGCAATCGTGAAAATCTTAGAAAATACTTAATCAAAACTATGTAATCACGATAGGTTAACGATTCCACCATGTGACTACTTTGAATTTACTACGCTTTTGGGACTTAAGACGGAGCTCCAGACATATTTATAGACTTGTGCTCATCTTATGATAAGGATGATTTTAATACCAAATTAAAACTTGATGACATATCTTTCGACTTTTCTTAACATTCCAAGATTAATTTAGACACTCACAAACTAACACAAAACACCTAAGTGTAAAAATGTAAACAAGCGGCTTGAGAAGTTGATACGTTCGAGAGTTCCTGAACCAGAGATTTCTGTGGAATTATTTGATTATTATTTTGATTTGGGGATTGGGGTGGTTCCGGGCAGCTTCCAGAAAATAGTGGAAGGTGACGGTAGGGGCCGCGAGCGCGGGCGCGGGGGGAGATATTGTAATCACGTAATTCGAGTCGGCTCGCGGCTGCGCGCCGCCATCGCGCTGCTGGCCTTGACCGGCCTGCGCCAAATTTTCCAGGTCGTTCACCCGCCGCCAACGCCGCCGCTCTTGTTATCTCGTTTGGCTCTTGCTATGCCAATATGAAGTTTATTTCGTTAGCAACAAGTTTCATATTGCACCGTAGACAATATGCTTGATATTTTTATTGTATAACATGGCACAGATACAAGGGTAGGTAAACATCACCGTCACGACTGGAACGTGTAGGTGGAAGGTGTAGATAGGAGTGAATGCTTATTGCATTAGTATTTATTTGATTTGTTACTCGGTTTGTAATACACTTTTTATTGTATTGGGAAGAGAAGAAAATCCATAATAATTAACATGTGGTCTGGTGCGCAAAGCCCAATAGTACTTATGAAAACTCACACAATTCATGATGGTGATGACCCTACACATATTGATATTGAAATGAATAGTTAAGAAAGTAAACCAAGAAGGACACTGATGAAGGTTTATTTCATTTATAAATTGATCAAAAAACATTGTTGTTAATTATATCGCTCCAAAATTTGAAGGAAGGACGCGTTTGATAACAAGCGGTGGTGGCGGGGGCAGTAGGGAAGCAGGCAAGGGGGCCATGAAGTGGCAGCAGGTCACTCCGTCACGGGGCTCGGCTGCCTAAACGCTTGCGATCCATTAGCTTGATTTCGTGCCCAAGTTACTTAGCTGCTGGCTGTTCCATCACCAAAAATATCTCTTGTGTGACGCAACTGGGCCGGTTTCCATCCCACTCTGATGTGGTCGGTGCGCTGTTTCCAGCTCGCTCACACACGACCTTGGCCGCCGTGCGCCGCAAGGTTCAGGTCTTCGAACTCAGCGAATGGCGCCGCGGAGGCAGCGGGGGACGAGGGGACTACGCCGCTCCAATCAAGAGCCGCGCACGTCCGCGTACGCCGCTGATTGGTCTATCGACGTTAGCGCGGCAATGACCTCGGTGTACGAAGCTCATTCCGTAGCGCTCAGACCGACTGGCTTTCGATGTAAATAAAGCTGAATATCGCTCGGCCGCCACTAGAAATCCATCGAAGCGATTGTATCGCACAGAGAACCGATCTTTTTGCAGACTTTCACTCTTAAGGGAACGTGGCAGTAAAACGAGTGTCGAGTCCACACAAATGAAGTTCAGTCCGTCGGTTGAGCTCGAGCGAAGTGCATGTGTGACGCGCAGTGGCAGTGTTGTGAGACGAGCGACCTTCAATATTCGCGAGCCGTACGACATCGTTCCATACTTTTGGCCCATATCGGTTCGCAGTGAAACCATAGGTGAAGCGCTGGACGCCCCAACCTATAAACTCGAATGTGATCAATCGGTGGAAGTGTTAAGACAATTTAATTAATTTTTAAGCACATGGCGGTTGTGATGTCACCGGATAGCAGTTTCAGTAGCGGGCGCTATGAAGCGTCTTCTACGGGGGACCATATGAGTCCGGTGCACAGAGAAAGAGAACCTGAACTGCATATAGGTTCGTTTTGCTTACAACTTTCTTTCACCCAGCAGATTGCACAGCACCAGCTGATTGAAGGCTCAACCAACATCATAAGAAAAATAAAACATCACAAATTCGTGTTTGATACGGCAATTACATATCGAAAGGTCTTCGTCCTATGCCCAAGAATAATACAACAAATACTATCTTTAATTTTAAGAAAAATCAACTGTTGAATTTTTTACTTTATTTTTTGATTAATGATACTTGGCAATGATATACTCCGTAAAAGGGTAAACTGATAAATGGTTTTTCGTCATGCGTGATGTAATGTCTAACCCTTGAATCGACGTTGGCAGAACTAAATTTGATTGATTGAATCAAGTATACTTGAAGACCGGAACGTGCAAAAATATAATTATCGCTCAAATACTTTTGTCCATAACTGATTGTATTTGTGAACCCCGTGGATATAATAAACGCGCCCCATAAGAAAAAGCCGGTCTTCTATCGATTTTGTATGATTGTTTCCGATTCCACAAGTTATTTCTTTCCACAATAATTCTTAGTTCATTTGAGTTCTCATTGGCAATTTCTAAAAGTACCCTTCGATTAAAGATTGAGGACTATTGATAAAAAGATGATTTCTATTTAAAGACAGATTGGTATGGCTTATTTAATATATTATATTTTCCGTTCGATGACTTATTTATTTAGCGGTAAAGATCACCCATGTCACCCATCGGTCGTTTCTTTTCATAGTTATTCTATAATATAAATTTTTGGACACTTGCCCTATTATATAACTCAATATTATTTTGAATTATATTTCCACAATATTAGTTCAATCAAAATAAATAAAAAAATATAGGTGCTGAAATATGTGGCTATGGGAGCATGTATAAGATTGAAAAAAAACATAATAGTTATTGATGTGGGCATTGAGTCTAGTATGGCACTTAACATCGCATCAGGTCCATCTTATAATCAATCGCTATTTGAAAAACTATTAATACCGATGTCGATCTGATAATATCGATGCTCATAAAGTTAGTGTACAAATGTATAGCATCTAATATGAATGCAATGTGATGTGCACATCATACAACATGTTACGTGGACGTAAAACGCTTTCTCGCGCTTTCTTAGACACTAATTGACGTAACGAAAGGAGCGCTCGCCCGCCGCCGCTCGTACGCGTTAGAAAAACGCCACAATTACATCACATGAAGAGAAATGGTTGCACGCCAGCCTGCACTCCACCCCCACTCCCCCGCTGCAAACTCGCGAGTTTTCTTGCGTTGCAACCGCACCGTTTACTTGCACTTTCTCTGGTTATGTTCTCTTCGCCTTCGCTACAGTATCTATTGAAATACTGTGACTTATAGCGCCATTTCAATGATAAGCATATTCAGACTACTTTCATTAGTAAAAAAGATAGCTCGGTGCGAGAGAAAAGAAAGTAAACGTCATAGAAAGCCATTCGTATTTCCGTGGATCTTCTCGGCTCTAGGCGCCGGCACCGCCGCCGGCGCGGGCTGGCGGTGAAATAGAAAGTTCAATCGGAAAGGTTCAGTCTCCCTTAGCTTAACACATAAATAAACAAATGCGATGGCGGCTCTGGGAGGAAAGTGAGAGCATCTATCTGACAGCAGTTCACTGCGACTGACCACTTCCTACCCGTCTACCTGTTGCTCCGTTTATAAGTGTTCGCTCCTTTTAATTTACACATTACGAGTAGCAGCATATAGTTTACAAACTTAAACCAGCCACAGTGTGCTTACTAACGGTACAGAAATGTTTGTTTATATAAAAGCACGAGACCAGAAAACATCACGTGGTCAAATATGTTGATAAAACACCCTTAATCACTGTTATTGTTGGTTATTCTAAAACAAACGCTGCTTTCTTAACTCAGCTTGCATTAGGCTATGAAGTAAATTAATTTATTGTTTCTTTCTTAAGTAACATATGATTACGTTCCACGATTAAATTGAGCCCAAAATATTGATGAAAATACAAAATAATTTATCCGTATAAACTCCAAGGCTATGAAATTATCGCATTGTGTTGAGTAATCACGTGTGAAGCCCATCACGTGGCCATGTTTGTTATAATTACCACTATCGCATTTTACGATTACATGGGCTTTCAAACAAGTACAGTTAAGGTTGATTGTGGTACAAGTTTAGAACTCCGATATTCAGAAGTTTACAAATTTCACAGCTCAGAGCATAATGAGGTGTTGATGTTGACTGAAACTAAATAATATTTTCGTTGTTTCAGAATTTGATGGTACGACAGTACTCTGTCGAGTTTGTGGAGACAAAGCCAGTGGTTTCCACTATGGAGTTCATTCCTGTGAAGGCTGCAAGGTAATTATTAATTAATTAATATATTTGCAATTTGATGATAACTAATGTTGTTGTAAGAACAGCATGCTCACCAGACAGACCAATAAGTTATACTTCGCCACAACTCGCTACACAACAAAAATGCCTTCTATTTATGTTGATATCGGACGAAACGAAAAATAATAATAAGAGGAATCATTTGGGTCAATAGAATACCTGTCGTCCTCGGATAGCGGTCAGCCGGGTGCTCTACGTTTTTTTGGATGCCCGACCTGTCTCGGAATGAAGCGATCACCCTAATATACGAACAAATCCTCTTCTGTACCTTGTTTAAAAATGTTTATCTTACAAAGCATTGTATGTCACGCCGGTCAAAAAGGTTAAAACTGACAAGGTTAAACGATACAAGCCCTCAATGTTTGAATGTCATAAGTTTGTTTACCCCATTCGTCATTGCTGGTGCATTTCAGTCGTCCTTTATATGCAACGCACACTCGCGCTCCTTATTAATTCAACTGCGTTGTGTTGTTTGTTAGAACGTAAGCGACAATATAAATTTCACCTTGTATTGTAGGATTTCTTTTTCTTTTCTCTATTAAGTCGATCCAAAAGTTTTGAACTCTGGATAATCCCTTAAATATCTAATAAGCCCAATTCCTTTCAAAAAGAATTCAGATAAAAATATCTAGTTAGACTCTAGGAAATGCTCATTCAAACTAAGAGGTATATATGTTTTTTGTAAAATGCTAATGTGAATGTTGAATAATAAACATTGCTGTACCAGAAAAATAAATCGTGTCATGAGACATGTAGCGCCAACTCGCGGAAAATGATTACAGTTGATTTAGTGTTACTACTCACCGCTAGGTGGCGGCAATAGCAAAGCGCTAGTAGCGCCGCCAAATGTTAGCGGTCGTAGACGACACTTGGCAGACCTTCGTAGTAGATAGCGTAGTAGTCCGTAGTTTCATCGTAGCATTTCATTCTTAACTGATAGTAGTTGCAGGTTGCAGTCAATACTGAATTTATTTTTACTGACCACAAAGCGATTTGTTTCATTTGTTTTATCTGTTTGTTTTGTTTACTTTTTTGTTGATCACAAAGTAGTACTGTAATGTTTTTTTATTAATAATTTCAACATAAAAAATAATTACAACTGCTACTATTGAACATAGTCTAGTTTTGTAAAACATATCCAAAATATTAATTTAAAATGAAGAACAAAACTAAATAGGATGTGTTAGAATCCAGAGAAAAAAATGAAACAAATCACTTTTGTAGAGTCACAGCTCGCAGGCTAGCTTATGATTTGCTCCATATCCGGAGTAGGTCGATGATATTTCGGCACTAATTTGGTTTACAATTCGGTCGGTCGTTGACCTCGCTAGGCTCCGCGCGCTGCTCCGCTCACTATTCGCGTTGATCCCACTTCCTCAAGTAAACAACTTTTACAGGCGACTAGAACGCAACCTACTTTATTTTTGAACTGTCAGCTCCAAAGTTCGTTGACCATAAAATGTGCGGTGCATATTGGGATAGTTGTAATCCGTACGGCTTTTGTAGCTTTTATGAAATGTGGTATTTTTTACTAGAGTATAAATACTGAAGGGCTATGAAACCAATTTTCAGTAGTTAAATCTTTTTATGTAAAGGATCTAAAATAGATATCATCATATCGTATCACGTTAAAACAATGGACGTGAACGTGTAGTCTTTCAATCTATACGATGATTATATGTGATATCAAAAGCATGCAGTTTAACTAAAGTCAAGAACAGTTTTGCGCTTTAATAAAATATTACGGTATCAAAATTCAATTAATACAAATAACACAATATTTTTGTTACTGTAAAATATTTTTAATAAACTCATATTACTATGCTGCTTTTGTTAAGTTTCTTGAATATTATTTATATTGTAGGAGATATAAAAAAGTTGTTATTCAAAATGCAATTCGAACAGAGAATGGTAGTAATTCTCAAGTGGTAACCGTAACTGTAGCGCGGTCTACGCCCTCGGTTTGACCTCGCCGGCCGCGTAATTGGGTCGTTTGTAAATATTACTCGCTTTATACATATTTCTATTTAAACATTATGCCAGTGCGTTAAATCAACACTTCATCATTTAAACTGTTTAGCAGGGGATAATTAAGATACTCTAACAACTCGACTGAGCTGAATCGAAGAAGCATATTATGGAACCTTCTTAATGATTCATAGATAAGAATGAAATTTTGATAAAGCTGTGAATAATCGTAGTTAGCAAAGTAGGTTACGAATTACGTGTAGTGAGGAATCGGGGCCGTTTCCTCAGAATTGTTTTCGGAATGAAGTGGAACGATGCGTCAGCGTGTTTTGGCCGGTCGCGAGTCGTTGGCCGCTCACCGTTACGCGGCGCCGCGACCGCCACTCACGCACCTTCCCAGCACTCCTGTTGCGTACTCACGGGGACGCTAACCCGGAATAGTAAAGCTCATGTCGTAATAAATGACTTGACGTATCCTTAGGTAAATATAGATATAAACATATACTCAAAATTACATAACGCCTTCCTTCACCTACATACCTCTTATTAAACAGTTTTATATGTATAAACAAATCTTTTTGGGATTAGGAATAATTTTATCCGGTACATTTTATGTACGAGGAAACGAGTCACTCTAAAATAAACATAATATCTTATCGTAAAACATAATTAAGTATTTTGAAAACATAGCAATATAAACTTATTTATTTTCAACACTAATCACTTAGTCGACATGACCTGAAAAATGTAACCTCGATGAATTGTAACAAATAAACAAATATACGTTATTCTTAACCCAAATAGAAGTCGTCGTGCTAATTACTCAATGGCCATTGACGCTAAGACATTACTTAATGGGTACAGAGTACGTTAGCGGTTGGGAGCTGAAACGACGGTCGAGGCGGAAGATTTTCGTGATCGGGGAATGTGCCGACGTGGCAGAGCGGGGTTACGGCGGGCGGGGGGCGGGGGGACGCTTTGTTTTCAAAGCAAAACGGGGTCGTTGGCCGCGCGGCCGGTCACTGCTCGCTTACGATCAATTATGGGCCATTCGTACATCGCACAATGGATCGATGGCAAATAAAATTGGGACATCGACCTCTGCTCTCTTCACCGTGCACCACACCCCGAGATGCACTTTAAAAGCTTCTTATCATAAAACCCCAATAGTAAATATCATAAAATAAAAAACAAATGTAAACTAAATTTTATGGTATAGATTCTAGCTTAGTTATCATATCAGTTACACGTAAATAAACCTTGATTTGTCCGTATTCATTGTATTTGAGTCACGCCATTAACGCAATAAGCAATATTCTTCTTTGGCGCACGTAAACGATTCAAGTTCTTGTTACATAATAATCATACTTTAGCACTCATGTATCTACTGAGTAACTTCAATACAAGACCGCGTGATTCTTACGGGCGCAATAAATGCACGAGTCAAGCTTTTATATAGAGCTACGGCAGTTCAACCCTTCGTAATTTTGGAACCCTAAAATTCAAAGTGGCGCTTGCGCGTATTGAGGTAGGCCGTGACGCTGGTGACGTCACCGGGTTCAGAATCGGTCGTTAAACTGTGCGGTGCAGCTCACATTCTAAGTCCAGGGCGGGCGGGGGTAAATAGGTCGCAGGGGCGTGGGCGGTGCACCGGTTGTGCAATCGCGGGTCGTCGACCCGGGGTGAACGACCGCGCCGGGCGCCCTGGGATGATGCGCCCGACCTATATTCAGTGGCGCGCTGCAGTGGCAGCAGCAGCGCACATTCTAGAATGATGCGAACCGTTAGAACAGCGAGCGGCGCGGTGCGAGCACAGCACTAGCTGCGAGCGAGGCTGGGCGGGGAGCGGGGCCGGGGACACTCTCACTTTCTCGGTTAGGTCGGCGGCCGGCAACTAGGTCGCGCGGCTAACTGCGCGCCGCGCTCTCCAGCGCCCGCACTCCGCTTCCAACCGTCGTCTGCACCGGTGCACGATCCTATCTTCCTAGCGAATATCAGCACACGGTTCGCTCACGTCATACTTGTAGTGATAGACTCTGTAGGCTGTTGTTGTGGCGAGTGCTCTTGGTGTTTAAGTGTTGTGTCTGTCTGTGCGTTATGTCTTGTGGCGCCGAGCTGCGAGATAGGCATTCCGTGCTGGTGAGCATGCTGGAGGCGCGCCGGGACTCCACGGATTCCGGTTGCTCCAGCGACGACAGCTCAGATGCTGAAAAAGACTCTAAATGCCGCTGTGATCCACAGGGATTCTTCCGCCGCTCCATCCAGCAGAAGATACAATATAGGCCCTGTACCAAGAACCAACAATGTTCCATTCTAAGAATCAACCGCAATCGATGCCAATATTGTCGGTTGAAGAAATGCATTGCTGTTGGTATGAGCAGAGATGGTGAGTTTTATTTTTTCTAAATTCATTAAAAAAGTTTTTAATAGATTGTTGGTGAATTATTTTGTAAAATTATGTATTTCGCATTAAAAATATTATTGCAAAAAAAAACTAAAGTTTTAAATAATTCCCAACACAATCTATTAAAAACTTTTCTAGTTTTTAAGTGATTATTTAAGCATTCATTATTTCAAGCACTTTAAATTGATAAGGGGGTTTTGTAGCTTCAGATCTATGAATAAGTTGGCTTCTATTAGCATACAAAATACAGATACTAGCACAGTTCATAATTGTTAGCGCCATCAAGTTTACGTTTGTGTAAGGAGTGCGTGAGCGCTAACCAGTGAACGTTCGACCTAGTCAGATAATAATTGGCAACTAAGTGCAATCCCCCCCCCCGGCGCATCGGCCGGTGGAGGGGTGCGTTATGCAAGCGCGGGTGAGTGCACGCTAAGCAGGTCGACGGCCGCGCGACCCGCCAGCCAGTTGCGACATAGTGCGCGTTTTACCAACTCAGGTGAAAGCGGAGAAAGGCGCATTTCGTAAGCATGAAAGTGAAACTTCATTTCACTTTCGTAACAGAGTTCATTGATACCATTGAAGTAATTACACTTCTATCGGTGATCTCTCACTCAGCCAACCAAAACTGATTTGTCGAATAGAGTCATTGAAATTTAGTTAGACATAATTGATGAAAGCTAGTTTGCTATGAATTGTAATTGGAACAAACAAGTTTAATTAGATTTCGCATTTGAAATAAAATTGCACCCAATGATCTAATAAATTTAAGATTATATTCTAAAATGTATAGGGAACTGACCGTCTTGTCGGCAGATCAGTTTAATCTACAATTAAACTTTGAGACAGTTGAATCTACTCGCTACTAGATGGCGCTGTAAAATTCAATCTTGTTGATTATAAGAAGATAGATTAATTAACTTATTTCATTACAGTTCTTTTAATTGTTAACGTATTAATAATTGCTAAACTACTTAATAGGTGTAAATTAATTTGATATTTTTCATGTTTTATAATTTCTTGGAAAATGATAATTCTGTCAATACTACACTAAACATTCTGGACGTAGATACATGAAAATTCTATAAGTATATCATACAAGTATATTTGTTACATAGCTTGTTTAATGTTTTAGTCAAGTTTCAAATATTATCTGTTTTACATACGATAAAAATGTCAACGTTTCCCAATCAGTACCTTTCTATGTCGTAGCGAGCATATTTTGAAAGAAAAACACTTTTATTATTATTAGTAATGCAATCAACTTAAATAAACTATTTTATATCTTTGTAATTGTTTCATAAATTAAAAAAAAGGATCAAAATACCATAATAAATTAGAACATTATAAGTTTTCAAAAGCACAATAAAGAAAGCTGTTTTCATAATTTGGTAAGGCGGTCGTACTAAGTTATGCTAAAGCGGTTATTACATTACGCAATATTCAGACAGTCTTAGTAAGACTGTCTTAAAGTCTAACTAGACAAGCTCGCTATTAGACTGTGCTGAATACCGCATGCTAACTCATTTTCAAAGCGTACGTAGCCGGTGGCGGTTGTCATAACCGCTTAAGTACGAAGTGTTTGATTGGAATAATCTTTATGAATTTTCTGCCATAAATATGGCATGTCTCGATACAAATCGAGAACATTAAAAAGCACTTCTTTTTCCTTTGAACAAGCCATTGTACACGCCCCGCCACAGCAAAACACATGTCACGCACACCTTCACTCTGCGGCTGCCGCGCGATGAATGAACAGTCTAGCGTGCTAAGTCTTATTACACTACGCGATATTCAGCAAGCAAGCAAGTAAGCACGGCCGAACCCATTCGATCGCTCTAATTAGACAGGCTAACTTGCTAACTCTTATTACACCATGCTCAATCTAAGTTAGACTGTCTGAATATTGGGTAATGTAATAACCGCTTAACTTAGGAAATTCGCAACGATACAAAGATGACGATAGATGGCGCTTAACGCATGAAGGGCAATACGTAGTAGCGCGCGGTGGGCCAATTGGGCATAGGCGGGAGAACGGTATGGTGCGCTGCGCAGAGTTTATTGACGGGTAGGGCAAGCGCGGTGCCCTCTGCCCCCTCCACCGCGCGCCCCCCTCCCGCCGTCAAGTTCAAGGTTGGGTAGCGCGCGCCGGCCGCCGCGACGGCGCAGTGCGAGGGAGTCCGGCCCGCGCACCGGTCGTCAGCCCTCATGTAGACATGCTACTTCGTCATTCCTCTCGAGCACTCACTACGATACGCTACGCGCTACTCTACTGGATCACATTTGGATTACAGTGTTTCTGTGAATATTAACTGTGCTTGTGACATATGATATCAATAATATTATTACTTTGTCGTGATTGACTTCAAGTTACCAACATTTAATATAAACTGGCTTTGGCCTTTTGGCTGTGAATTAGTTGTTAGTGAAAAAAACTATAATGGTGTCAAATATGGGAGAAGATTTACCAATACTTAAAGGAATTCTTAATGGCGTTGTCAAATACCACAATGCTCGTACGTATGATTTATTGAATTTTTTATTGTATCATAATTGAAAAAAAAACAATAATAATTGTTTTTATATGACTTTCGTGTCTTTCAATTTCGTCTACGAATTGCTTTACGTCTACGATAGTAAATTACAAATAGTATCAAAAACCATCGTCAATTAAAATTTTCTTCTTATAGTTTTACAAATAAAATAATTAAAATGTAAAGATAATAGGAAATCTTTATTAGACAAACATACTTACATACATTATTCAAATTTTACGCATTTTATCTTTTTGATTGCACTAATTAACTTTAATACATAAAACATGAAACAAAAGCAAAAGAGATGCTTTACTTTTTTTTTAATAAGGCCAATAAGTAAGACAGTTATGTGGGCCCTACACCGTAGGCGGGTGACATATATCCGATTTTCGAGCGTCAATGAACAATAGGATCGCGCATCTGGTGCGGCCCACATCGCAAGCGAAAGTTCGGAGAAATGGCGAGAGGGAACTCTGCTTTCGTTTTCAATCGTGCGCTGCGCTTGTAAACACTTTCACCGAGCGACGAGAATGATGGGCGTAAGCAACTCCAACGCGCGCGGCGCTTGTCGCCTTTCGTCCGTAACGTCCGCGTGCGCGGAGGCAACCTAGCGCGAGAAAGTTGTAACACTTTTTAGTATGACCTCGCGTTTTGCGCTTCGTCACTCGGATTCCAAACTAGTTCAGCGAATTGAGTTCGTATCCGGCACTCGAATATTGTGATAGCGGCCGGGTCACCCCGAGCAGCGAGTGTTGCGAGCCGCGGCCGATGAACTCTACCCCCAGCCGTCAGCTGCGCTTGCACATGGCGCAGCGCACTGCACGCATGCACACCCCGACAGCTGCAACTCGATCTATATTTACCCGCGACCTTGCCCAACACTCTATTCATATGGGAATGACGAGTATGCACCGTTTATCAGATTCACCCCATATTATTAAGTTTAAAGTTGGGATTTCGTAACGATGTATTAAAAGTATATTTTCTTTTGTTACAGCCGTAAGATTCGGTCGGGTACCTAAACGTGAAAAGGCCCGCATCTTAGCTGCAATGCAGCAATCCTCATCGTCCCGCGCCTACGAGCAGGCCGCCGCCGTGGAGCTTGAGGACGCTCCCAGGCTACTGGCCCGCGTGGTCCGCGCGCACCTCGACACCTGCGAGTTCACTCGCGAGAGGGTTGCTTCCATGCGTGCCCGCGCTCGGGAATGCCCTACATATTCTCAGCCTACTTTGGTAAGCATATATATACAAATTTACTCCAATATGTTGTTCAGCTATCTATATGACTATATCTATCATCATCTTGAATTTATTTTATTAACGGAATGTATCTTTTGTTACAGGCATGTCCTCTGAATCCTGCACCAGAACTACAGTCTGAAAAGGAATTCTCTCAACGTTTCGCTCACGTGATCCGCGGAGTAATTGACTTCGCCGGACTGATCCCCGGCTTCCAGCTGTTGACGCAGGATGACAAATTCACTTTACTGAAAAGTGGTCTATTCGATGCGCTCTTCGTCCGCCTCATCTGCATGTTTGATGCCCCGCTCAATAGTATCATCTGTCTCAACGGACAACTCATGAAGAGAGATTCAATTCAAAACGGAGCTAATGCTCGATTCCTGGTTGACTCAACATTTAAATTCGCAGAGCGCATCAACTCCATGAATTTAACCGATGCTGAAATCGGACTTTTCTGCGCCATCGTATTGATAACCCCTGACAGACCCGGTCTACGCAACGTCGAGCTGGTAGAACGCATGCATAATCGCCTTAAGGCCTGCCTTCAAACAGTGGTAACCCAGAATCGCCCTGACAGACCCGGGTTCTTAAGGGAGCTTATGGATACTCTTCCCGATCTTCGGACACTCAGCACTTTGCATACAGAAAAATTAGTTGTATTCCGTACTGAGCACAAAGAACTTCTGCGACAGCAAATGTGGACAGATGATGAAAACGGGATGTGGCCTGATTCTGGTGGCGACGAGTCTGCTCGCAGCCCACTCGGATCCGTCTCCAGCAGTGAATCCGGGGAAGCTCTCGGTGACTGTGGCACTCCTCTGCTAGCCGCCACGCTGGCAGGTCGCCGCCGCCTCGACTCTCGGGGCTCAGTTGACGAGGAAGCACTTGGCGTAGCTCATCTCGCACACAATGGTCTCACAGTGACGCCCGTTCGTCCGCCTCCGCCTCGCTATCGCAAACTCGACTCTCCCACCGATTCCGGTATCGAATCCGGAAATGAGAAGCATGAACGTCTAGCTGGCCCCGGCTCTAGCTGCTCTAGTCCCCGATCATCTCTTGAAGAACATGCGGAAGACCGACGGCCACAATCGGCTGACGATATGCCCGTGCTGAAACGAGTTCTGCAAGCTCCCCCATTGTATGGAACCGTCACCCTGATGGATGAAGCTTATAAACCGCACAAAAAATTCCGAGCGATG